>ML786378.1:874545-917029 GCA_009831015.1 Picea engelmannii | reverse complement strand
ATAGTAATGCACTAAAAATGATATCATACTTATAGGTGATATCAATTGGAAAACAACAACATACACCATAAATTAAACGACAATCTAAATAATAATATTTAATGACAAAAGTATAAGGCATTATTTGGATATGACAACTATCCTAGTTAAATTAACAACAATAAAATATAGCAATTAGTTAAAGATGTCACTATTTGGAATAGCATCCTGATTATAGGAATCATCAATTGAAATGCAATATACACCATAATTTAAAAAGGCATTCTTATAATATAAGAAAATTTAAAATGACAATGACAAACTTTCCACATTTAATTGACAATAAATTAAGAGAACCATCTATTTAAGATGTCCATATAAGGAATTACCTCCTAACTACAGGTGTCATCAAGTAAATAACTACCTACCTCATCATTAAAAATGGCAGGCTATAAATAATCAATTATAAAATGACCATAATTAAAAAGGGGCATTATTGCCCCGACAGACATCAATAAAACAACTTGCCTCATGAATTAAAAGATTAGAGAGACTAAAGCAGCGTAATTTCCCTGACTAAGTGAAGATAAAAACGTTGACAACATACATGCCAGATTAGGTAACGTGTAGGGTATGAAATTGGGGATCATTCTAAAAGGGCGTTATGATGACCTTGGGGTTCGTAATTCACAAGTTGGAATAATTACTGGGAATTGAATTCGTAAATTCTAAATAACAATCTCAGACCTTTGATTTTAACAACCTGGAAATGCCAATAATAAGACAGACAGTATTGAAAATTTCCAGATATCTATAAAATGATTTTACCAGAAAAGATATTCAAAATTTAAATTCGATGTACAGAAATAACTTCCCATTTACATGACTGGGTGATATTACGACAGTTTTTAATTCGTTTCAAATGAATTTGGTAAGGTCTGGAAGTTCAGTTTTTAATTCGTATCAAATGAATTTGGTAAGGTCTGGACGTTTGATAGCCCTGTCCGGTGACAACACACATACCCTAAATATTAATTCTACAACAAAATCAAACTCGTTTTGCATTGGCTGTTGTAACAAATTAATGATTATCCATTAATAACCGTTGTAAGCGCAGCCCCAATTAGAAAACGCAACTGTAAACCAATCAACGCAACTGTATACAACGCCCAATTTCAACAGTAAACAATTACGCCCCAGAACAGTGGCAATCACCAATATAACAATATACAACTGCCAATGAAGGATTTGCTCCCTGTGAGTGATAAATACGCCCAATACCATTGCAAAACGCTCAAATACAGATGCCAAACGTCCAAATTACAGTGGCAATAAAAAAACGCCCAAAATGACTGTTGCAACACGCCCAACACAGTTTGCCAAAACGCCCCATACCACAGTATATAGAACGAATAAAGCTGCTCACGGTGTAAGTTAAAAATGCCCAAATGACTGTTGCAACACGCCCAACAAAGCTGGCCAAAACGCCCAATACACAGTATACAGAGAGAAATAAAGGTGTTCATGGTGTAAGTTAAAAAAACGCCCAATGACTGTTGCAACACGCCCAACATAGTTTGCCAAAAACGCCCAATACACAGTATACAGAGCGAAATAAAGATGCTCATGGTGTAAGTTAAAAACGCCCCAAATGACTGTTACAAAAACGCACAAATCCCACAATAGAAGACGCACACAGTAAACTCTTTTCTAGTACAGTGATATAAAGACAAATTGCCGAATCCATCTCACAATAACATTGCTGAACCGAAATTTGCCGAATATAAAAATGCCAGAACAATCTCACTATATCATCATCAATAACAATAAAATTTGCCGAAATTTGCCAGAACAATCTCACAATATCATCATCAATAACAGTAAATTTGCCGAATATAAAAAATGCTTTCTACTTCACCAATTAAAATCATACCGTTGCCTTACGCCCGCGTTGGAAGACGTCCCGCGCTCTGTGCCGCGTCCCGCTCGCCGACCGTAGAAGGCTCACCGGTACCTCCCAGCCAAACGCTAGGGGTACTCTGCTTCCCCCTTAGCCCCCCGAGCCGCAAAGGGGCCACACAAGAACTAGAGAGAACACTATCTTCTCAGCTCGCCTCCACGGCTAAGCTACCACTCCAACACAGCTGAGATAAACCCAACTCCTCACAAGCAATCCCTCAAGCCACAATTCGACAGCGTAACATTACACTAACCGTTCCTCCTCTCTTCCTTCTTTTCCCCTTCTTTTATAGAAAAATGAGACCCACCTACTTTCCTAATCATTAATTAATTAATTTTTAATGACAAACCTCTAAACAATCTCCGTCGTCCAAGTGTCACTCATCCCTAGGGTTCTCCAAAAATTAATTTCTTTTTAATAATTAAAAGACTCAATTTCCTCACTCCCCCAAAAATCGCTCCTTAAATTACTCCTAGGGTTCCTAGATCCCCTCTCATGCTTTTAATCACTTTCCTAAAATGAAGTTTCTGAATTTTAGTAACTCCTTAAATGCTGACTCATTTTTTCTTTTTACCCTATGTCCCCTACTTTCCAATATTAAGTTTCCTTTATTTCTAGTTTCCTTATTTCCATTTTTATTCCTCTCTTTTATCATTCTTTTATTATTATTTAAACTGAAAAGATAAATGCGGATTTTTAATCTTTTCAATAGGTATATATATATATTTTTTATTCCTAGCTTTTATACTCCCATACTTTGATAAATTTTTATTTCTTCCTTATCATTTAAAAGCCAAGGGTTTCGCTTGATTTAATTCCCCCATTACTTTACCCCCCTTACTTTTAAAAAGACTTTAATTAACACCTAGGTGGGTTTTAGTTTACGCCCTAGGTTTATTTTTGTAGGATCTTTTCTCAGGGCTGGTCAATTTATCTTAGAGATGTTTTAATTTAGGTTTTGATTGAACAGGGCCACAATTTAATTAGGGGAGTCGTTTTAAGAATTTAACAGGCGTTAAGGTCTTAGGGTCATCTAGGTTGTCTCATCATCATCATCCATGCGACGTTCCCTTCAGGACGCACTACGTGCTCCAAGGGTGCCACTCGCCTTGTTTGCTTCAGTTGCGCGATGTGCCCTTCAGGATGCACCACGTGCTCCAAGGGTGCCACTCGGTGACTTGACAGATTGGTAGACTCTATAACCCCTGGAGTCAACGCTCCGCCAGGTGAACTTGTGGGAGACTAAGGGCTTAAGGAATAAGGCCCCCGCCTTATTGCGCGCCCCTTAGAATCATCGTGAGCGACTGTCGCAGTCTACCCTCACGACATCGTGGATCCTCTCGAACTAGGTAATCGTTAACCTACAGTTCGAGCCATAGCGGGAGTGCTAGTAGGCTGTGGCAGGGCTGCTGTCCACACCTCTCCCTCAATATCTCTGGAACTCGTGTGTGGCCCCTTTACTCCATATGTGAGTCTGGTCGGCAAGCTATCGTCAACCTGCATCATCAACCATCATGTGAGATCATGTCCACAACATATCATAAAATCAATAGCATATCATAAAAAACAAAACAATATCACCGTAAATGAAACAACTCAAATAGCCCACTCCCTCACTCAATCCGGAGTCCAAGGGACTTCCACCGATGCCTCTGCATCCTCAAGGTCCGAAACCCTGCACACTCAATGAAACTGAGTCAGCAGCACCTGTCTACAGCAATAGTAAAACATTCTGTCATAAATCATAACGCATCATAATGAAGGAAAAAGTTTTATCATCATAAAAATCCAGATCACTTGCGAGCAAGTGTCCTCAAAGAATAGGTTTGGTAAGTGCGCCAGAGCAGGATGTTACACATCTAGAGCAACATTGATTGTATGAAGATTTTTGTCAATGTCTCCAACTGTTGAAACTTCTTGAATATTTTGAACCATTATATTTGTAGAGTTTTGGTGTGGGCAATTCCTCAATATATGTGGTTCACCACATTCTCATAATTTTAATGGTTCTCTAGGATTGTCAAATGTTTTCTTAAATCACATATTGACTTATTGATTTCCTTCGTGTATTTGTGGTGAATTTTTGGAAAAATATTTTCCTTGATAACCTTTAGACATATTACAAAAAGGTGGTGGTTGGAAGCTTTTCTTTCTTTGATTGATCTTGTCTTGTTTCTTTTCTCTCCATGCTTTTTTTTATTTTTCAGACCGTTGTTTGTACTATTCATAACATATTTTGTCTTTTTGTAATACTTCATTCAAGGTTTTTGGATTATCAAACTCTATTCTATCTTTGTATGACTAAGGTAAACAACTTAAAAATCTTTAAAATTTCACTTTTTCATCTTTTATGTAAGGTACAAACCTTAATAGTTCTATAAATTTGGTAATCATATCTTCCATAGACACCTTTCATAACTTCAACTCATAAAATTGTTTGGTTTGTATTTCATAATAACTTTCACATAAATATTTTTTCTAAATATTTCTTAAAATATTCCCATTCCATTTTCTTTTCCTTTAAACCCTTGGCTAACTTTAAGTCCTGCCACCATATACTAGCTTTACCTTTCATATTATAGATGGTCAACCTCACTTTCATATTACTAGAGTAATTATAAATATATAAATACTTCTTTATATCTAATAACCAAGGTTCTTCCTCTTCGCTAGTTCTAAATTCTCCATCAAATGTTGAAGGTTTAATTTTCTTAAATTCTCCATCTAAGTGATCCATTTTCTTTTATGTCTTCATTGTAGATACTTTATTTTCAGTCATGTGTGTGTCATTAGATGAATTGTTATCTTTTTCAGTTTATTTGCTTGAATCTTTTGTAGAATTTTTACTAACTTCCTCATCCATGTCATTATTCTTTGGACTCTTTTTAGTTCCCATACTTTGTAGCAAAAATTCATTTATTTCCTATTGTTCTTCCTGCTTTCTTCAATTTTTCATTATCTACGGTAAAATTTTGTAACTCTACAATAAGGTTCCTCATTGTTTCTAGAACATGTGTTGTTGAACTACTTTCACTAGGATGTTTTGGATCTCTAGGAAGTTTTTGATTATTATTTTCTTCTTGTCTTTCCTCTTTGCCATTTTGTGCCAACATAATTACAATTCTTGAATAGATATTTTGTTTGTAACAATGAACAATTTTACTTTGTTTGTTTTTCCTTCAAACAATTTATACTTAATTATAGTGCGCATCAAGGTTTGGGCACTGCAACCTATGGCTGATACCATATTTAACATACCTATAGTATCCACTATTTTTTTTATAACAATTGAAATCATTATCAAGTACGTACAAATAGATTATGATCATGCAAAAGAATGAATCCTTTGCTACAAGATTTGTCTTATTGTCATCACTTTGTTCGTAACTAAAAAATCATTTATGAATCCTACTATAGTAAATTTTCTATTGTAATAAATAATATCATGAAACAAAAATATTAAGTCTTCATGACCTAAAATCCTACGACAAGGTGAGGATATAGGTTTACTAAAACCCCAAGGTTTCTTGGTTTTCTTGATACATCAAACATATTGGTAATATGATGGTTGGATTACTTCAAAGTTTACAACTAGCAAGTGGTACTCTAGTTGAGTTTGAAGTGAGATGACTGTTGTAAAGTACACACCCCACTACTCATTTAAAAACATGCCTGGTCTGCTACTCCATGGTTTGCACCAATCACGTGAGTCCGCATTTCCATGTTCAGGGGAATTCTCTACACTCTAATAAATATGAACCCTTCTTACTGAGTGCAGTACATATTATTGGCTTGAGGATTCTCCTTGTATTTCATGACGGGAAAGTGAGGTTTATATTTGATTCCTATTTCTTTTACACATTGATAAGCTCATATTATTATTCATCTGGATATCTCTTCTCTGGATACTATATAACTTGTTCTCCAACTTGGTTTCATATCAAGATGCTACATTTTAATCTCAGAATTAGTTTAATGCATTAAGCTCGTTTCCGAAGCTCACGGTTCACCTCATCGATTACATCGACCATTATATTATTCAATTAAGATGATTCTATTAAATGTTTTTGGAAATGATATAGTTCTTAATCTACCTCGTTACTCATAAATTATCCTTTAAATTTAGGATTTTACCTGTTTCTTCTCCTGTTCTTTTCTGTTTATTTACACTCCTCATAACTTCTGTAAAAAGAACGTCACAGGTTTTGTTTTTATCAGTATCAGAGGTATTTCATTATATATGAGAAATAACACATAGATATTTACAAATAGATATATCTAACCCTTAGTAATTTTTACTTTGAAAAGCTCAAACAAGTCAGGTCTTGAATCAAACGACAATGTTTTTGGGACAATCTTCTTTTGTTTTATCTATCAAAGAAATGGTTGTTTAGTTTTGTTTGAATGCTGAAGCATTTAACACTAAAAATATAGTTTTATAATATGTCTATCCTGTGATAGGAATGAATGAAACAATTTTTAATAACCATCTATGTTATATCTACGTAGAAATGAGTTTGAGTTAATGGTATATGGTAACTCCGAGGGTTCCCCGAAACCACAGACCTATCATTTCTACCGAGATTATTCAATACACATTCTTGAATGTCTACCTTCAAATTTTCTGTTAGGACAAAGTCAGCCAAAGACATCCACAAGGTTTTGTTCTAGTAATATACGCCCCTTGTGTAGTCATTTTACAATTTAGAGGCAAATATTTGGAGTCTTTCTATTAATTAAACTTTTTTTTGTTGTGTTTGAGATCACATCAGTTTACTCCTTTGTTTATATCTCTTTGATATTCTTTAGATTATGATTTTTATGATAGCATGGATGTGTAAGGTACTCGAAAATTGAATTACTTTTTTTATATAGTGATAATATGCTGATCATATTTATTTTGACTACTCATAATATTCTTTTAGTAAAACGAATTGGATTATTAGGCTTTGACGCACTCCATTCCCCCTAAGGATATCGGCACTGTACCCCAGACTCCTTGATAACGGAACCTTTGCTTTATTTGATCCCGAACCGCCCGAACCCTATAACGAAGCCCAGACCCCCTTTGCTAATGAAGAAAGACTACCAACTGGATCCCTCGATAATGGACCCCCTTTCTAATGAAGAAAGACGGGCCCCTTCCTTAATATTCTGAGTAATCTTGTGTAAGAGATTAATAACTTACCATGTTATCGTGCGTAATACGCTATAATTTATTGTTGCTTTATGATATTATATTTAATAAATTTATTTGGATATTATTTTAAGGATGGGTCCTTTTTATTTTACCGGGGAACCCATCAGACATTAGTGGAGTATACTCCATTTTTGTGCTTCGTTGGCTCCTTCAAGATTCATATCCAAATGATGAGGTCGACATAGGTACTCATTTTTATTTTATTTTAAATGATAGTGCGACCTTTCATTATCACCTTTGTAGTCCATACTACAACAATATTAATCAGAATAACATGTTTCGCCCTCCATTTTTGTGCTTCGTTGGCTCCTTCAAGATTCATATCCAAATGATGAGGTCGACATAGGTACTCAATTTTATTTTATTTTAAATGATAGTGCGACCTTTCATTATCACCTTTGTAGTCCATACTACAACAATATTAATCAGAATAACATGTCTCGCCCTCCATTTTTGTGCTTCGTTGGCTCCTTCAAGATTTATATCCCAATGATGAGGTCGACATAGGTACTCAATTTTATTTTATTTTAAATGATAGTGCGACCTTTCATTATCACCTTTGTAGTCCATACTACAACAATATTAATCAGAATAGCAGGTTTCTCCCTGTAGGAAAGGAATTGCATGGTCTTGAATTCACAAGGAAATATAACTTTTGGGGAAGTAAGGTAAACCCAACTATCATTAAATATTTTTCCTTCATTCTTAACTTACAATTTACACCATACTAATCACCCTTGTTTTGATTCCTATAGGTTGAAGTACATTTCTATGAAATCTTAGTTAATATAAGAAAAAGGTATTTGAGTTTCATCATTATAAATCCCTTCCAATAAATGTATGTAATTATATTGGATAAAACTACCTACAATTTGTTTCTCAAAAGAGGAGTATGTAATTATATTGGATAAAACTAGCTACAATTTGTTTCTCAAAAAGAGGATTTTATCTCTTTAAAAGGGAATGGATTTCTTCTTTGAAAATGTAGTTAAAGAGTGGCATATATAAATATATATAGTATATCTTCTAGCTGTCTAAATTCTTGCATTTATTATATTTAAAAAAAATGTCTCTTACAATTGTCCATCTAAAGAGGACGGTTGGAAAGTCAAAATATTTCACAATCATTCAAATTATAAAAGTAAATTGTTTAAATGAATTCAAACACAAATTTTCATAAATGGAAATTATTAATTAAAATGTTTAATATTTGAGGATGTTACAGAAAGTTGATCTGAAAAATACGAACCTCCAGTTTGAAAGTTGATCCAACACTGAATGTGTGGAAAATAGATTGCAGTTTGAAGCACGGGGAAAGACAATTTGAAGTCATCCGATGTTTGGTAAAGGAATGAAGACGATGTGAAATAGAAGTTTGAAAACAAAAATCTTATGACCTGCGTGTCTTCCCATTCAAGGAACTTGACTTGGTAATTTGAACAATCTAGACTTGACCTAGTAAAGAGACCATCAATTTGATGTGTTAACATAAGTTTAAAATAAGAAACCCCAACCATCTTTTGGTCCTTGTAAAGCATGAGGAAATCGACCTGCAATTTTGATGAAGACACCCCAACCAATTTGGACAAGTGTGTGACAGTTTGAATTATTGAAGCAACCTGAATCACATAAAGTTCAATTAAGTTTTGTATGTGTAACATCCCACTCTTGCATGCATTGAGCAGTCTCATTCTTTGAGGACACTTGCGTGCAAGTGATCCGAATCATTATACCATTGGTTGTTTTGATTATAATTATGAGACATTGCGGATTTGATGATATTGTATTTTTGTTGTGTTTACATCGACATGTGATATTAACTAGGTTCTCCTGAGTGAGCAGGACTCTCGATGTTGAGGGTGCCGATGCATCGAGGAAATTCTTGGGACTTTAGATCAAGTCAGGGAGTGGACTGTTAGGGTTTGACTGTTGTTGAGGTGACATATGTACATATGATTAGATATTATGATGTTGATTGTTATTGCTGGCATGATTCGTTTATGGATACATGATGACGATAGCTTGCCGACCATAATCACATTTGGAGTAAATGGGGCACGCACAACAACCAGAGACATTGAGGGAGAGGTGTGGCAGCAGCCCTGCCACAACCTACTAGCACACCCGTCGTGGCTCGAACTTTAGGTTAATGATTACCTAGTTCGAGAAGACCCATGATGCCATGAGGGAAGGCTATGGCAGTCGCTCACTATGCTTCTAAGGAGAATGAAATAAGGCAAGGTCCTTATTCCTTAGATTGCCTTTATCTTCCACAAGATCACCTGACGAAGTATTGACTTCAGGGGTTTCACATCTACCAAATTCAAAGAGGCGAGTGGCACCCTTGGAGCACGTAGTGCGTCTTGAACGGCACGTTGCACAAATAAAAAAGAAAGAGGCGAGTGGAACGCTTGGAGCACGTAGTGCGTCCAGAACGAAACATTGCGATTTTAATTGGTAAGTGAATAAACCTAGTGCCTAGAAAAATGTGCCTCCTTAGGACCTGGTCGGCCTTAAAATGAATGATGTGATAAGTAAGTTTAATAAAAAAAAATCGCTTAAGAACTAACGCCAAGCCTAGTGAATTTAAAACCTAGGTCTAAGTAGAATCTCTCAACAAAAAATAATAATTAGATATTTAACAAGAAGGGGGTAAAGAAATTCAAAATTTAATTATTGAAGTAAAAATTATAATGGAGGGTTAAATTTACTAAAAGGGTAAATGGTTGTTTTTCTACACTTGCTAAATTTGATTTTTAGTTAAAAGAAAAAGGGGGAAACTAAAAGAAAAAGGGAAACTTAAAGAGAAGGGGAAACTTAAGGAAAAAGGGGAATGCCTAACTTAGTAAGGAATCTAGCCTCTGGAACTTTCTATTTATGAACTCAACTAGGAATTAAGTAAGGCGTAAGTCATTTAATATTTTTAAGGGAATAATGATACAACAAGGAGTGATTTTAAGAATGATTTTAGGTGGGTGAGGGAAATAGGAAAATTTAATTAATTAATAAATTGATTTTTCGGTGTAACTAGGGGATCAGATGACATGTGTACGAGGGAGGTTTTTCCTAATTAAATAAATGAAAAAGGAATCTAATGAGGGTTTGGGAAACTAATCACTAAGAAAATATATAAAATGGATGGTGGAGGGGGAGAATGGATCATATTTTGGCTTGCGTAAGGTTACGCTACTGAAATTTTATCTTGACTGAGTTTTCACTTGTGGGAATTGCGATACCTAACGTGGGTAACGAGTGGTAGCTTGACCTTCTAAGGCGAGATGGGTGATAGCATTCTCTGGTATTGTGTGCGTGGCCCCTTTGTGGATCAAGGGGCTCAGGGGGAAGAAGAGTACCCCTAGTGTTGGCTTGGAGGTACCAGTGAGGTCTCATCGGTCGACAAGTTGGAGTTGGAAAGAGTGTGAGCACGAGACAATCACTTCTGGTTCTTTGCATTTGACTATGGTATGCATGTGTATATTTTTCATTGAATAGTAGTTAGAATTTCCTGTGTATGCATTTTTGTAATGTCGAAGGAACACATGTGTAATTTGTGAAAAATGATTTAGTAAATTTTTTATATGTGAATAATTATCATGGAAAATGTACTCATGTATACATTTGTTGAAGGGTAGCTAAATTTTTGTTTCTGCGACTTCTTGGTACGCCAGTTATTAGATTCCATGGGATGCATTGGCTACTTGTTATCTGAACTTCTGGTTAGATAGGCGCAGTATTTAATCGATCTGTAATTTTCTGGAATGACATTTAGTTCCCTCTAATGTTGTGATGAACAATCGATAAAATCTTTAGCTATTTGATTAGTATTATGGTTGTGATTTCCTTCTTTATACAACATTTCTCCATTAATGCACTGCGATTTTTATTCTGTTTTCACTCAACATTTTCCCCACTTCTGCATATCGGTTTTCTCTTCTTATTCTCAGTGTTTTTGGGATGCCAGGGCTCTGCGCCTATCTGCTTTTCCCAACATTTTTATGTAGTGAGTTTCTCTGCGTTTGGGGAAGCTAGGGGCTCCGCGACCCTCTCTTTACCCAACAAACCACTCCTTTTTCTCTGTGTATTACCCCTTTAACTCAGTGTTTGTGTGGTGCCCTTTTCTTTGTCTTTTGCGTGGAGTCCTCAGCTTTTACCTCAATTTTTACCTCAGTTATTACCTCAAAAAATAACAACGATATTCTCTCTGTTGCTTCACATATCTGCGAATGCACCTTCTGAATCTTCGTTTTTGGGGTTCGAGGAATCCCAAGTCATCTGGGCTAAGAACTGGATTGTTCTGAAGTGAACATGGTCATTTCCATACATTTACCTCATGGCAGCTCTAGGATGTCAGTATTCCCTTCCAACATTAGTAGGTCCCTCCACCTCTCTGATGTGTTTGAAATCTTTATGTAACTTATACAATCGAGGAGGAGAGGTGATCCTCCGTGGCGCACCATGCTAGTTGTACCAAGCAACCAACCCTTGCAGGTGGAAAAGATGTAATGGATGGTCAATTGTGCACAGTATTTGGTCCCTTGTGGGCTCTAACTTGCACCTTGTATGAGAGTTTTCGTTGCTTGGCTCGAGCCTTAGTTTGGACATTAAGTTAATATTGTGTTGAATTTGGATGTGACTTGCTTAGAATAAATATTAGTCTTAAAGGACCCAATAAACGTTTAGCACTAAATGAATACCTCCCTCCTGCGATTATTGGGCATGTGCCCCATCAAAGGTTTTGGGTGCCAATCCTTGTGCCCACTCCTGGTTTTAGCTGTTGCTTTTTTTAATTTAATTGTGAGATTTTATTATTAAATCATGGCCGTATATTTTGTTTACAATAGATCTCATCCATCGTGCCTTCCTAGAGCATGTAGAGCATGGTACAATGTGAAGGTGGGTACATATTTTTGGGGCCAAGTGGAAAATTCCTGATTTTATGCTCTGCCATTTTTTAGCGTGGCAGTAGCGGTATCCATGTGGGGTGAAACTATTTTGCTGATAGTTGGCCTTGTATTCTTCTTTTTCCTATATTCATGGTTAATGCTATCCAAAACCTTTGTACTATAAGATTTGGGTTGCAACCTTTCTTAGGCCACGATATCAACACTAGTTTCTGGCATAGAGCCTAAGATATGTTGGCAGGGTTTAGTTCGGATGTATAAACCAGTCAAAATTATTTAGGATGGTTGAGAAACATTTATTTAGGACTGATGTTTTCAATAATTGAAGATTGGTTTACAGTTAAGAATTATATTAAATTTTATTTTGGGTTACAATTTAGGATAATTTTAAATGTTGGATTAATATTATTTTATTTTAATTCATTTTAAAGGATGCTCACTCCTTTATCTGATGCAAGGGGGTTGTAACTGTAGGAAAGTAGGGAACAATGCCTTGTGTTACTGATAAATTTTAGAGTTATATTAAATGATTTTAATATATTTTATGTTCATTCTTCATGATGATGAAAGAAATGTAAACTAGGAAGAAATGGGAAAGTTGTGTTTTATGTTAGTTGTGTAGGCGTCAGATGAAAAGTTTGTAATGGAGCATAAAATCTATGATTGCATAAGTTGGAAGGATTTATTACGAGTGGTAGTTTATTCTTTTTCTTATTTAGAAATGCTTAGATGAATAATCATAGTTGTCGTTTTCAATGACTTGATGTTTGCATGTTGACCTGAAAGCCCCCGGAAGGTACATCCCTTCTTACGACTCAAATTTTATTTTAATGAATGATCGATTAAATGGCATGCCTAGAATTTAAATAAAATTGTGCCTCAAGTTGATTACTGCTAGATAGTTTGAGTATGTCAGATATCTTGATCGCTTGTAAATTAAAGGTCAATCAAAGTAATGTCCAAATGTTTATATTATCTAGTAGTGCATGGTGAAAGGCCACTAGTGTTCAGTTGTTGTTATTTACTTGTGCTCCATGCATTCTTGATTCATTGATTACTAATTATCACCCGCATTGAAGGTTCGTGTTACGTGTGTCGATTGGTGTTGTTGCGTTTGTTGATTGATGATTGTCTTTTATCTTGTAGGAGTTGTATTTCTTATGTCAGGCGGGATGTAGACACCTCCTTGTTCCTCAAAACAATCCCCAACCTTGAGACCTTAAATGGTCAATATCGATGGGAACCTGGGCTTGAGTGTTTCTTATGTGTCTTGGAGGTCCTAACCTTTCAAGGTAGGATGGGCGAGTAGTCATTTTTATTTTGTCTAATTGATTTTCACATGTTGCATTCAGCTGTATGATGTTATAGTATGTTGGGTCGTTATGAGCGTTGTGTTCGTCGTCAAGTAGTGTTGATTAATTGTTGGCGTTGTTACTTTACTTCTTTATAATAAAAAAATGCACTTGTTATGGATCTCATATAATCGTAATGACGGGGGTCATTACATATGGTATCAGAGTCGGTTCGACCCGCGACTTGGGATCATTAAGGCTTCCTTGACTATATATTTGATTATAATGTCGTTAAATAAATTGATGTGTATTAGTTCAGGTAATCATGGTTAGAGGACTTCGTAGAGGTAGACGATGGGGTGCTAGGGGACGAAGCGCAGCGCCCCGAGTAGCATCTACGCCCAAGGGGTCTAACCCTCGGGGAGATGAATAATTTGTCAGCCAAGAAAAGATAGCTTTGGGAGATGTGGTTGGGTTGATGAGGTCCTTTCAATGGATGTCTAAGGCACTGATAAACCGTTTGGATAGAGATGAGGCCAGGGTTTTCACACCTCCTGAGGGACCAGCATGTGCTCTGATCGGTACTAGTATCATTTACCGCGAACTCGAGAAGGTCAAATTCCCTGAGTGCTTTGGTGTCCTAGACGACACAACCATCAAGGCACGTTTGGAAAATATGGCGATGTGATTTTTACTTCGCTAATATACCTCTAACATTAAGGTCTGCATGGAGGTCTTTCAACTGAAGGGGAGTGCTCTTCTATGGTGGAAGACGCTCCTGCCACAATTGAGCATCGTCGTCAAAGACGTTTCATGGGAGCTGTTCGAGGAATGGTTTCGGGAGAGGTATTTATCTCAGGAATCCATTGAGTGTAATCTCAATGAGTTCAACGCCTTGTGACAGGGAAACCATATAGTACCGAGTACAAGGCCCATTTCATGGAGCTTCTTTAGTGTGCTCCCCACCTGAATACCGAGAAACTTAAGGTCAACATGTTTGTGTTTGGCCTTAATGTCAACATTTGTGCAAAGGTTAGGATTTTGATGCCTCAAACCTTGCATGATGTTGTTCATAAGGCCCTCATAGCAGAGGAGGAGATTATCAAGAGGGATCATAGAATGACTCCAATGAGACAAGTGGGACAGGCATCATCTAGTGCACAGCAACATCAAACACCAACTAGAAATTCAACACGACATCATGGCTTCCAGAGAGGATCTACTTTCACTACACCTCGACGACCAACGCCTCAGTAGAAGATTCCTTACAGAGCACACCGCAATGGTGACCGCAACAGTAGCAATTTAGGGATGTTCAACACAACAGGCCAAGGTTCTAGGTCGATGGTCTGTCAGCTTCTACTTCGGGTATCAGGATTACTAAACTGAAGAAAGGGTATTGGACATGCAGAGAGGCACATTACTAACGTGACTTCCTAGTGGAGAAGACCCGAGCATCTCGATCAGTCGGACCCACTACCGTGGGATATTTGGGCAAGGCCCATCAGATTCATCTAGCAGTGAATAACCACCAGGAGGAGCACCAATCGACTGTGCTCGATAAGTTAGGTACCGTCGCTGACCAGATCCTTAGTATTTTGATAGATCGAGGTGCTACAAAGAGTTTTATTTCTGGTGTAGCACTAAAGAGAATTAAAGTAAAGGAAGTTGAACATGATGAGTTTATCTTTGTATAAATGGATTCAGGAGCCAAACAAAAGGTTGGAGGGAAGGTTACGGGCTGTAGCCTTAACCTGGGAAAGTTTTTCATAGGGGCCAACCTGTACATCACGATCTTAGGGTCTTATGACGTCATGATTGGTATGGACTAGTTGGAATCAAATGATGCGATAATCAACTATAAGACGAAATGATTGAGCTTGGTTGATGATGAGGAATAGAGATGCGTGATTGTAGGTTCGAACCAGGGAGTTTCCTTGAGGTTCATCTCTTCCTTGCAGCTACGGAAGAGCATGCACAAGGGATGCAAGATTTATGCGATCCTTGCTTTAAACAAAAAGAGTGTGGCAGAAGGACTAGAAAACCTTTTGCTAGTACGCGAATTTGTGGATGTCTTCCTAGAGGAGTTACCAGGGTTGTCGCTTGAGAGGAAATTGGAATTTACCATAGACCTAAGACCGGGAACTGAACTGATAGCAAGGACACCTTATCGGATGTCGACCCCGTAGTTACAAGAATTGAAAATGAAACTTAAGGAGTTGTTGGACCTAGGAATTATACATCCAAGTGTGTCGTCATGGGGTGAGCCTGTTATTTTCATACGAAATAAGGATGGGTCATGGAGACTCTGCATTGAATACCGTTAATTGAACAAGACAACGGTCAAGAATCAATATCTGTTGTCAAGGATTGATGATCTGTTTAATCAGATGAAGGGTGCAATGGTGTTTTGAAAGATTGAATTAAGATCAGGGTATCATTAGTTATAGATTAAGGAGGACGACATCTCCAATACCGCCTTTAAGACAAGGTTTGGAAATTACAAGTTTATTGTTTTACCGTTTGGATTGACGAACGTCCCAGGGGTATTAATGAGTTTGATGAACAGGGTGTTCCGTCAGTACTTGGACAAGTTCGTCCAAGTATTCATTGATGATATTTTTATTTACTCTCGGACAATGGAGGAGCATGATGAGCACTTGCGCATGGTACTACCGTGCCTAAGAGAGAATAAATTGTATGGGAAATTGTCTAAATTCTTGTTTTATCAATTGAAGATTCACTACTTAGGGCATGTCATCTCTGACGAAGGTATCGTTGAGGATCCAGTAAAGGTCGAGGCTATTATGGAGTGGCCTGCATCAACGAATGTCCCCGAAGTGCGTAGCTTTATGGGTTTAGTGAAATATTATCGATGGTTCGTCGAGGGTTTTTTGAAGATAGCCAATCTGATCATGAAATTGTAGAAGAAGAACAAGAAGTTTGTTTGGACCGAGAAATGCATGGAGGCATTTCAAAGGCTCAAGGAGATATTGACGACAACACCAATACTAAGGTCCCTGACATGGAAGTAGACTTCTTGGTATGCACTGACGCATCCAAGGAAGGATTAGGCAGAGTCTTGATGCAAGATGGTCGAGTGATCACTTACATCTCAAGAAACTTGAGAAGGCATGAGGAGAACTATGCAACGCATGATTTGGAGTTGTTAGCCATTGTTTATGCCTTGAGAGTTTGGAGACACTACCTTATTGGGTGGAAATTCGAACTAAAAATGGACCGATGTGGACCACAACACATATTTACACAAAGAGACTTGAACGCGTGACAACAACATTTGTCGGAACTACTTAGGGAGTACGATTTTCAGATCACTTACATAAAGGGAACAATGAACAGAGTGGCTAATGTGTTGAGTCAGAGACCACACATATTTTTGATGATGCCTCTTCAAACAAATCTACATGAAAATATTCTAACTTTATAGCGTGATGATGACTGGTACAAAGAGGTCAAGGATTTTATGAGACAAAACACAATGATGGTACCAAAATTTGAAGGATTTATGTTTGAGAATGACGGATTATTGAGATTTAAAAATCAAATTTACGTACCACCCAATGACAAGTTGAGAATTTTGATCCTAAATGAGGCTCATCCTGGAGTCATGAACATGAGGGAATACCTTAAACCCTTATTCTTCTAGAAGGGATTGAAGGCAGACATAGTCAACTATGTGGCAAGATGTCTTGAATGGGAAGAAATTTTGATGGATTTCATTGTTGGATTTCCACTTATGGCAAGGAGACACGACTCGATTTTTGTGGTAATCGACAGTCTGACGAAGAGTGCTCATTTTATCCATGTGTGTATGACGCATCAATCACTTTACATAGCTAGAGTTTTCATCAGTGAGATTGTGAAGTTGCATGGAATGCCTAAGAGGATTATATCTGATAGAGGATCGGTGTTTATAGGACGATTTTGGACTAGTTTCCAAGAGGCCTTGGGAACCCGACTTAAATTTAGTACCGCATATCACCTGGAGATAGACGAGAAGACCGAGTGAACAAACCAAATCTTGAAGGATATGTTGCGTATGTATGTGATGGACCAACATAAGTGTTGGGAATAATTCTTTCCACTTGTAGAGTTTTCATATAACAACAGTTATCAAAGCACCATTAAGATGAAGCCTTTCGAGTTTCTTTATGGGGGACCGTGTCAGATGCCTTTGAGTTGGGATCATCTTGAGGATAGGGTCTTGGTGGGACCTGAAGCAATCAAAGAAATGGAATACCAGATAAAAACCATAAGACAAAGAATAAAGGAAGCGCAGGATTGACATAAGAGTTATTCCGATGCACGTTGTATTGATCGTAGTTATGAAGTTGGCGATCGAGTCTTCTTGCGGGTGAAACCGCATAAGAGTTTGATCAAGTTTGGAAAGGGTCCTAAACTCTCTCCTAGGTTAGTGGGACCCTTCTAGATTGTGGAAAATAATGGGACCATGTCCTATCGACTAGCCTTGCCTGATTCTTTGAGGCGTATGCACGATGTTTTTCACGTATCTCAATTGAGACATTATGTTAGTGATGCTACACATGTTATTGAATTGATTTCCTTGCAGGTATCAGACAAGGGTTATCCTACGATGGAGCCAATACGCATCCTGGACCATCACATTTGACAACTACGGTGTCAAACAATAGATCAGGTCAAGGTCTAGTGGGACAACTATAGTCCACACTCGACGACCTGGGAGGACACATATGATATGCGTCAACAATTTCCATTTTTGTTTGATAGCTAGACATATGATATTGTGATACACTTTATTTTGTCACTTACATGCTTTGAAACATTAGGACGAAGTTTAATACAAGAGTGGGTGTATGTAACATCCTGATCTTGTGTGCACTGAACAAACTTATTCTTTGAGGACACTTGCGTGCAAGTGATCTGGGTCATTATACTATTGGCTATTTTGATTATGATTATGAGACATTGTGGATTTGATGATATGGTATTTTTGTTCTATTTACATCGACAGGTTCTATTGACTGGGCTCTCCTGAGTATGGAGGAATCTGTATGTTGAGGATGCTGAGGCATCGAGGAAACTCCTGGGACTCTGAATCGAGTTAGGGAGTGGAATGTTAGGGTTTGAATATTCTTGATGTGACATATGTACATATGATTATATATTATGATGTAGATTGTTATTGATGACATGATTCGTTGATGGATGTAGGTTGACGATATCTTGCTGACTAGACTCACATTTGGAGTAAAGGGGTCATGTAGGACAACCAAACACATTGAGGGAGAGGTGTGGCAACAACCCTACCACAACCTACTAGCACTCCCAACATGCCTCGAACTGTAGGTTAACGATTACCTAGTTCGAGAAGATCGACCATGCCGTGAGAGTAGACTGTGACAGTCGCTCACGATGACTCTAAGCGGCATTTAATAAGGCATGGTCCTTATTCCTTATAGGCCATTAGTCTCCCACAAGATCACCTGACGGAGTATTGACTCCAGGTGTTTGACGTCTATGAAATTTAGTTAAGAGGCGAGTGGCACCCTTGGAGAACGTAGTGCGTCTTGAAGGGCATGTCGCACAAATAAAACAGAAAGAGGCGAGTGACACCCTTGGAGCACGTAGTGCATCCTAAAGGGCATGTCGCAATTTTAACTGGTAAGTGAATACATCTAGTGCCTAGAAAAATGTGTCTCCTTAGGACCTGGTCGACCTTAAAATGAATGATGTGATGAGTAAGTTTAATAACAAATTTCCCCTTAAGAGCTCTCACCAATCCTAGTGAATTTAAAACCTAGGTCTAAGTAGAACCTCTGAACAAAAAAAGGTAATTAGACATTTAACAAGAAGGGGGTAAAGAAATTCAAACTTTAATTATTAAAGTAAAAATTATAATTGAGGATTAAATTTACTAAAAGGGTAAATGGTTGTTTTTCTAAACTTATTAAATATGATTTTTAGTTAAAAGAAAAAGGGAAACCTAAAGAAAAGGGAAAACTTAAGGAAAAAGGGGAATGCCTAACTTAGTAAGGAATCTAGCCTTTGAAACTTTCTATTTATGACCTCAACTAGGAATTAAGTAAGGCATAAATCATTTAAGAATTTTAAGGGAATAATGGGACACCGAGGAGTGGTTTTAGAAACGCTTTTAGGTAGGTGATGGAAATAAGAAAATTTATTTAATTAATAAATTGATTTTCTGGTGCAACTAGGGGATCAGGTGACATGTGTACGGGGGATGTTTTTCCTATTTAAAGAAATGAAAAAGGAATCTAATGAGGGTTTGGGAAACTATTGACTAAGAAAATATATAAAAAGGATGGATAAGGAGGAGTACAGATCACATTTTGTCTTGCATAACGTTATGCTGCCAAAATTTGATCTTGACTGAGTTTTCACTTGTGGGAGTTGGGATATCTAGCTCGGGTAACGAGTGGTAGCTCAACCTTGCGAGGTGATATAGGTGCTAGCATTCTTTAGTATTGTGTGCATGGCCTCTTTGTAGCTCGGGGGGCTCAGGGGGAAGAATAGTACCCCTAGCATTGGCTGGGAGGTACCGATGAGGTCTCAACGGTCGACAATTTGGATTTGGATAGAGCGCAAGTGCGAGACAGTCACTTTTGGTTCTTTGCATTTTTCTATGGTGTGCATGTGTATATATTGTACTCAATAGTAGTTAGAATTTCCTATGTATGCATTTTTGTAATGTCGAAGGCATGCATGTGTAATTTGTGTAAAATGATTTAGTAAATTTTTTGTATGTGAATAATTATCATGGCGAATGTAATAATGTATAAATTTGTTGAAGGGTAGCTAATTTTTTGTTTCTGTGTCTTTTTGGTACGCTAGTTATTAGATTCTATTGGATGCATTGACTACATTATGTTTGAACTTCTAGTTAGATAGACATAGTATTTAATCGATCTGGAATGTTCTTGAATGACGTTAAGTTCTCTCTAATGTTGTGATGAACAATCAATAAAATCTTTAGCTATCTGATTAATATTATGGTTGTGATTTCCTTCTTTATACAAGATTTTTTCATTAATGCACTGCAATTTTTATTATGTTTTCACTCAACGTTTTCCCCACTTCTGCACATTGTTTTTCTCTTCTTATTGTCAATATTTTTGGGATCCCATGGATTCGTGCCTATTTCCTTTCCCCAACATTTTTATGCAGTGATTTTCTCTGCGTTTGGGGAAGCCAAGGGCTCTACGCCCCTCTCTTTACCTAGCGAACCACTCATTTTTCTCTGTGTATTGACCCTTTAACTCAGCGTTTGTGTTTTTCCCCTTTCTTTTCATTTTGAATGGAGTCCTCAACTTTTACATCAGCTATTACCTCAATAAACAACAACGATATTCTCTGCATTGCTTCAGATCTCTGCGAATGCACCTTGTGAATCTATGTTTTCAGGGTTCAAGGAATCCCAAGTCATCTAGGCCAAGAACTGGATTGTTCTGAAGTGAACATGGTCATTTCCAGACATTCACCTCATGGCATCTCTAGGATGTCAGTCTTCCCTTCAAGCGTTAGTAGGTCCTTACACCTCTCTGATGTTTTTGAACTCTTTATGTAACTTATACAATCGAGGAGGAGAGGTGATCCTATGTGGCACACTAGGCTAGTTGTACCAAGCGACCGACCCTTGTAGGTGGAAAAGATGTAATGGATGGTCAATTGTGCACAATCTTTGGTCCCCTATGGACTCTAACATGCGCCTTGTATACGTGTTTTCGTTGCTTGGATCAGGCCTTAGGTTAGACATTAAGTTAATCTTGCAGTGAATTTGGTTGCGACTTGATTATAATAAAGATTGGTATTAAATGAACCAATAACCTTTTAGCACTAAATAACTACCTCCCTCTTGTGGTTCTTGGGCGTGTTCCCCAACGAAGTTTTTGGGCGCCAATCCCTATTCCCACTCCTTGTTTTAGAATTTTTTTTTTTAGTTTAATTGTGAGATTTTAATACTGAATCATGTATGTATATTTTGTATACAGAAGATCTCATCCATTGTGCATGTCGAGCACACAGAGCGTGGTACAATGTGAATGCGAGTACAGTTTTTTGGGGCCAAGTGGTGGATTCTTGATTTTATGCTCTCTCATTTCTCAGCATGGAAATAGCGGTATCCATGTGGGGTGAAACTGTTTTGCTGACAATTGGCCTTGTATTTTTCTTTTTCCTAGATTCATGGTTAACGTTGTAAAGAAACTTCGTACTGTAAGATCCGGGTTACAACATTTCTTAGGCCATGATATCAACACTAGTTTCTGGCACAGAGCCTAAGATATGCTGCCAGGGTTTAGTTCAGATGTATAAACCAGTCGAAATTATTTAGGATGGTTGAGAAAATTCTATTTAGGTCTGATATTTTCAATAATTGAATTTTGGTTTATAGTTAAGAATTATATTAAATGTTATTTTCAGTTATAGTTTAGAATAATTTTAAATGTTGGATTTATATTAATTTATTTTAAAGGATGCTCACTCCTTTATCTCATGCAAAGGGGTTGTAACTGTTAAAATATTGTGTAACTGCAAAGAATATTCTTATCCCCTTTTGTTGATAAAGTAAAAGATAAAATATATTTATTATTGATTAGATCAATCCCATTTTTTGGATTGATCATGTTGGGCATTGTAATTGACCAAATCCCCTTTTGCGGATTGGTCAAACCCTAATTGTAATATGCAAAGTAAAAATTCGGCACTAAGGAAAATTAAAATGGTTCTAACCACCCAGATTGAGAAGTCGGCCCTGCCAGTGGAAAGACACCTCAGTTCAACACCTGCCAGATTGTAGAAATAAGAGAGGTCAACACCTCATTTATACACACACTCAGCTCACTCATCTAGTGCGCAAGTATTGAAGGAAGTTGTAGTTACCAGTTCCCATAAGAAGGAAGAGAGAGAGAGGTGCATCCTTGGGAGAGGAATTTTTGTGTTGTTTGGTTCAGTGTCTTGGCATTGTATTGGCTATCTATATTAAGGAAGTTTTGTTGGGTTTTCTTCCCCATGAGGGTTTCCCAGGATAAATTTTGTGTATCTTGTGATTGTGTTTCTCTCAGTGATCCTATCTATGCTATTGTTATCTAGTAAATTGAAAGGTAAACTAATAATAGCTTAAACTTTAACATGGTTTCAGAGCTAAGTTGAAGAGATAATCTTTCACAGAAAAATAAAAACGTCATTGTTGTCATACAAGAAAATTAGGGCTTTTTATTGAAGAAGAATTTCATCCCCAAAACCATCTAGAAAAGTGCGCCCTTCCTCAAGGATCACTTTGGCATCTTCAACGCAACTTTTCAATGGCTTGATATCCTGGAAAGTGAAACCCTAGTTTTCACAAAGTACTAGAAGTATAAAAAACCAGAGTACCAGAAGTACTAGAAAACTAGAAGCACCAGTCTGGAAATCCGTTGATCAAGTTTGAAGGGGTAAAATTTGGATTTTCAGAAATCTGACTATACCAGCATACTCACCTTAGTCCAGCGCATCTTTTGGTAAGTTCATTTTTCAGATCCAGATAATTTGATTTTTCTATTATTTCTATAGCCCAGAGGGCTAGGGTTTCTACTACAACAAATAATGGCTACCAACATGAGGGTAGAAGACATGCTAGAAGGATCTAGAAACTTCATATCCTGGAAGCTTTGGTTGCAGATGATTCTAGACAAGAATGATCTTCTAGAACATGTTACAGTGGGTGTACCAGAACCAGATGAAGAGGAGAAAAATACCAAGCATAAGAAGAATGAAAAGAAAGCAAAGAGAATCATGTCAGATTCAGTAAAGGATCACTTTATCCCTCATATTTACGAACTACAGACAACAAGGAAAATGTATGAAGCACTCAACAGGTTATATGAAAGAAAAGACATTAGATGAAATCTTTCCTTAAGAAATCAACTTCGTAATATGAAGATGGAAAACTCAAAATCTGTCACATCCTATCTTATGAGAGTTTCTCAAATCAGAGATCAACTTGCAGCTATTGGAGATGTCATTAGTGACAAAGAGCTTGTAACTGCAACTCTAAATGGGTTTCCAACATTTTGGATTCCTTTTGTACAAGGAGTGTGTGCAAGAAGCAAGTTACCCAAGTTTGATAAGTTATGGGAAAATTGCACACACAAAGAATCTAGACTTCCAGACCAACAAAAGAGATTAATTGTTGATGAAGAGGAAGCTCTTACAACTCAAAAGAACAAAATAAGTTCCTTCAGCAAGAACAATAAAGAACCTAACTTCATAAGCGTTCTAGATAAGAAGAAATATGTTTCAAAGAACAGATGCTACAACTGTCAAAAGTTGGGACACTTTTCCTATGACTGCCCTGAAGGAAAAGGGAAAAGAAAGTATCAAGCATATGTGGTAGAGGAAGAGGAATCTCCTCCCTCAAAGAAAGATTTAGCAGAAATTGAGGGTTATGTACTTTAAGTTGAAGATAGTTGATTTGAAGAAATATAACAAATGGTGGAGTCCGTAGGGCCTCCCCACACAGAAAACAAAAGATAAGTATTCATTAGAATTTTTAGTATCTAGTTTACCTTATAATTACAAGTTAGATTTTTTTTGTGAGAATGTTAATTAACCTCGTTTTATTTCAGTGCCTATGTAGACGTATCAAAGAAAAGGATAAAGAAAGAGATAAAATATTTATTTCAGGCATCATCACTCATGAGAGTGACAATGAAAGCATATTGTAAGTAAGTTTACAAGTCTCAGAAGAAAGAACTTATGCCATCACTTGCAGAAGTTAGATAACATGAGAAGGACATATGATATGGTGACAGTCAGTAAAGACCAGAGAATATCCAGTATTTATATAGGAGCAGGAGGATCCTAAATATGCAGAACATAAATGTTCAAGATGAAGAAAAAGATTGATACTCAGATATAGTGGATGAGATGCAGGTAACTATAGGTTGCTCTAGTATCATTCTTATAGATGTAGAGGGAGCAGGTTGATCCAATATGAAGTTAGAAAGAAAGAAATGTTCGAACTCAAGAAGGCACCCAAGATATTACAGAAGAAGAACTTCAAGGATGATGATTAGAAGCTATTAGTTTTTTGCAAGAGGGAGTGATGTCTCCGAGTTTGAAATGGAGGATCATGATTTGATGCAGTTAGGAAAACAGATGGATGGTGCTCAACATATGGGTAGTATGGAATTATACCATGGAAATATTTTGGAGCAAAAGAGATTTTTTCAAATCCCATAGCTAGACCTTCTTAGAGAAGGAGAAAGAGAAAAGACCTTCGTAGAGAAGGAAAGATAAATCCCACAGGTAGACCTTCATAGAGAAGGAAAAGAGAAGAGACCTTCGTAGAGAAGGAAGAGACCTTTGTAGAGAAGGGGAATGAGAAATTTACCAAGGTTGGCCTCTTTCCAAGTGTTGGTTTTTGGATACTCTAGGGACATGCTAGAATACCCTCGTAGAGAGGGGTGTGACCACCCTCGTAGAGAGGAATGTGGATGTTTCTCCAAGGGGCAGCGTGCATATACTCTCCTTTGTCCAAGGATCGAGTAGCCTGGAACACAAACCTTGACCATGTGGAATGATTAGTTGGCTCTCGAGGTTTGTGTCATGATCCTATGTGGATCATGGAAAGGGAGTCTAGTCTTACCCAGGCTAGCATCTTAGCTTCTCTAGTTTATGTGGGATGACTAGGAGTGAAGCTATGGTAGTAGTCCTCCCCAGTGGATGGGTGAGATAGATGACTACAAGATAAGGGAGAACATAAAAGGAAAGGAAAAACTCATAGTATATCTTCTGTGTGAAGATGAGACATCTTCTGTGTGAAGATAATATATCTTCTATGTGAAGATAAGAAAGAAGTATCTTCTGCATGAAGACAAAAGATAAGAAATAAGCATCTTATGCATGAAGATGAAAGAAAGAAAGAGTATCTTCTGCACGAAGATAAAGAGAACAAAACTTCCAATGATTTATAGATATGCCAGTCAATGATCATGATGTCAGATGACCAAGTGGATTATATTGATGCCTCCTATTATCCAGTTGATGATGTTACCAAGTTGATGATGTTTCCCAGTTGATGATGTTACCAAGTTGATGATGTTTCCCAGTTGATGATGTTATCTAGTTCATGATGTTGCCTAGTTGATGATGTTATCCAGTGGATGCTGCTACCTAGTTGATGTTGACATCCACTGACCTGTCAAAAGATAAAGAATATCCTTCCTGTTAAGAGGGAGTGTTAAAATTATGTGTAATTACAAAGAATATTCTTATCCCCTTTCTTTGATAAAGTAAAAGATAAAATATATTTATTATTGATTAGATCAATCCCATTTTGTGGATTGATCATTTTGGGCATTGCAATTGACCAAATCCCCTTTTGCAGATTGGTCAAACCCTAATTTTAATATGAAAAGTAAAAATTCGGCCCCCAGACAAATTAAAGTGGTTCTAACCACCTAGATTGAGAAGTTGTCCCTGCCAGTGGAAAGACACCTCAGTTCAACACTTACCAGATTGTATAAATAAGAGAGGTCAGCACCTCATTTATACACACACTCAACTCACTCATCTAGTGCGCAAGTATTGAAGCAAATTGCAGTTACCAGTTCCCGGAAGAAAGAAGAGAGAGAGAGGCACATCCTTGGGAGAGGAATTCCTGTGTTGTTTGGTTCATTGTCTTGGCATTGTATTGGCTATCTATATTGAGGAAGTTTTTCTGGATTTTCTTCCCCATGGGGGTTTCCTAGGATAAATTTTGTGTATCTTGTGATTGTGTTTCTCTCAGTGATCCTATCTATGCTATTGTTATCTAGTAAATTTAAAGGTAAACTAATAATAGATTAAACTTTAACAGTAATTGTAGGAAAGTAGGGAACAATGTCTTGTGTTAATGATAACTTTTAGAGTTATATTAAATAATTTTAAATGTAAACTAAGAAGAAATGGGAATGTTGTGTTTTATGTTAGCTAGGTAGGTGTTAGATGAAAAGTTTGTAATCGATCATAAACTCTATGATTGCATAAGTTGCTAAGATTTATTACAAGTGGTATTTTAGTCTTTTCCTTATTTATAACTTCTTCGATGAATAATCATAGTTGTTGTTTTCAAAGACTTGATGTTTGCGTGTTTACCTGAAAGCCCTCGGAAGGTACATCCCTTCTGATGACTCAGATTTTATTTAAATGAATGATCGATTAAATGGTGAGCCTGGAATTCAAATAAAATTGCACCTCAAGTTGTTTACTGCTAGATAGTTTGTGTATGTCAGATATCTTGCTTGCTTTTAAATTAAAGGTTGATCGAAGTAATGTCGAGATGTTTAGATTATCTGGTGGTGTGTGGTGAAAGGACACCAATGTTCGGTTGATGTTATTTACTTCTGCGCCATGCATTGTTGATTCATTGATTGCTAATTCTCGCTAGCATTGAAGGTTCATGTTATGTGTGTCGGTTGGTGTTGTTGGGTTTGTTGATTGATGATTGTCTTCTATCTTATAGTCATTGTCTTGCTTGTGTCGGGTGAGATGTACACACCTCCTTGTTCCTCAGAACAATCACCCACCTTGAGACCTTAAATTGTCAAAATCGATGGGAACCTGGGCTTGAGCATTGCTTATGTGTCCTGGTGGTCCTAACCTTGTAGGGTAAGACGAGCAGGTAGTCTTTTTTATTTTGTTTAATTGATTTTAGCGTGTTGCATCCAGCTACATGATGTGCTAGTATGTTGGTTCGTTATGTTTTATGTTTCCTGATTTTCCTGCGTTGTGTTCGTCATCATGTAGTGTTGATTAATTGTTGTCGTTGTTACTTTCCTTCTTTAAAAAAATAAAAATAAAAATATTGCACTTGTTATGCGTCGCATGTATTCGTAACGAAGGGGGTCGTTACAATATGGCTCACTCAAAGTTTGGTTGCATTTAGTGGTTTTTCATTGGAACATTATATTACGATGTTAATAATTGAAAAATTAAATTTACAAAGTATGGTTGATAATGTGATTTCTTTTTGAGTTTTGGTAATATATGTTGACAATGTCAATTTTCTAGGAGACACTTTTATATGGTAGATAATTTCATTCCCTCTTCAAGAAAATTGATTTTCCTTATCATTTTTTAGCCTATGCCATGTCGTAAAACCCTTATGGAAATGACAAACACAACCTTTGTTATTATTCCTCTCTACCATACCCTAAACAAGTATTGTATCCTATGATTCCTCCTCAACAATTTTCATAATTCCAATGTCTTATATCAATTGGGTATCTTTTAAATTATCAATTATTATTTTACAATGGAAATATTTATGTGGCTCCTTGGCAATGAAGGAAGGGTAATATGATCAAATCTTCTAGATGCAGGTTTCAAACTTTGTATCTATAGAAATAATAATTAAATGAAAGTGAAATAACAAATAATGGAATATAGATTGCAAGTGAATATTGCAATGGAATTTAACAATTTGTAATGAAGATAAGAAACACATTGCTAGGAAGATGAAACAGTCCAAGACAGTTTCAACAGTGGAGAAACACAGTAATTTGAATGCAAAAGGGATGACAATTAATGCAACTCAGCGTTTCAAAGGACTAGAAGAGAAACTTAATGAAATGCTTGATGGAACGAGTAGATATTTAACCTCGTGGGTTCATTGCCAATAAACGATGCAAAATTGCAATGATGAACCTACACAAGAGAAACATAAGCATTTTTCACAATAATTGCAATGAATTGTCTTCATCATATACCCATATGCATGGTGGATTGTTTTACTCTGCTAAAACAATGAATTGAACACTGGCGGTTTTGTTGTGAATTGCATACAACATTTAAATACTAATGGTCAAAGGATTTTTGCCAGGCAGTGAATAATTCGTTTCACATTTATAATTTGTTCATATATCGATCGTTCATGAGATATACACAAATTCATAAGGGTTTATATCCTTTACTTTTTTTCATTTGAATAAGGTTTTTGTAAAGGTATTATCAATAGTTTTTGCATCTTAGACTCGCCCGAAATTGAATAAGGGGGCCTTAGGATCTTTCTTTGTGTAAGGATTGGTTTATATTGCTTATTTATATAAAAACAAGTACTTGAAAAACAAGAAATCTAATACATTCTCATATAAAGAAGACAAATCAAGGTCTTAAGGAGACAATCAAAATATTTAGCACATTAGGAATATTTGAAGCACTTCAAAATGGCAGGAATTGAAAAAATGTTTAATATGTTGCACACATTGATTAGAAATACTCCAGAATCTACAATTCCTATGAAAAAAGGAACTCTCACTAATGTTCTTACTTACTTTTGTAAACTACACAAAAGGTACATGTACTTCAAACACAAACAAAATTTTTGACTGGGAAGTTGACATCATTTAATGATGACACCAAGGAACAAGAAAACTAACTCGTTCTTGTTGATTGTGAGTTGTAGTATTTTTCTTCGATTAATTTTGTGTAGCCTTGAATCATGACACTGAAAGTAAAGTGGATAAATTGAATGTTAAACATGAGGATCAGGTTGAAAATATAGATAACAATTTTAGACCACGGGAAGAATTACATTTTAAATGAAACATTTATGGCTTAGTATATGAAAAGGATCATGATAACCTTTTTCATATTCCTAATTATTTTAATCCAATTACATTTGTAAAAGGTTATTTTTTGTTTATAATGATAGGAAGGAAGAACTTGAAAAGGAACATGTACAAGATGTTGATTAGGATGTTGATACAAATTTTGATGATGATACTATTGTTGATGACAATATAGGTATTAAGGATTTGTTGGTTCATGATGCTCACTCTGAAAAAGAACTTGTATTGTGTCGACACTGTCACCAAGTTGGCCGTGTTGAGTCAAATTGTTTTGATCTCCACCCATGTGTTTTGTGGAAAGAAAAACCATGTCTCAGCAAGGTGTTGGAAGTGACTAAAGATTCAGAGGAAACATAGAAATTTTGAATGGTTAGGGATTTGTCATTGGATTTTGGAATCTAAGTTATCAGAACAATATTATCGATGAGTTTATATATAGGTACAACCATAATTGATTGGAAATATTTCTACAATTGATAAACATGAATATTTTTCAAGATTGTATGATGCAGGGAAAGATTGGGGCTCACTTGATGTAACCTTATGAGTTGAATATTGAGTCTCCCGACTCTGTTTGAAGATAGATTGATTTCCCTTTTCCACTTTCAGGGGGTGCATATCTCATTAGACATCTCATTTTTCAGTCGAGAGGGGGGGAAATATTGATATGTCAGACTTCAAGTTTCGATGTCTAACTTACATGACTGTAGTTTTTGATAATTCATTATGGATTTGGGATTCAGGATTGTAGATGAATGTATGATTTTAGGTTGATGGTTGATCAAGGATTTTTTAAGGAATTCATGATTGTTTCTTGATTGGATGATGGATTGTATAAATGATAGATTGAAGATTTCCATGTTATTAGATATTGGATGGATAATTTACCATTTTTTGGCATTTGACAAATTTTCCAACATGTTTGATCGAAATTTGGGTTCATTATCTAGAGCAGTATCGACATTTTACCTGGTTTACTACTCAGAGTTTTTTTGGCTACATGATTTTTATATATAGGTTTTGGATGTTATTCAACATTTTTTTCTGTGAGCAGGATTTTTGATAGTTTTTTTTATGTGTTGATATGTGAGAGTTTTATAGTCTTCAAACTTCTTAGGCATGGTCTTTTGACTTTGCAGAAGACATACAATTATTCAACTATTTTCTCTTGGATGATTGGATTTCCATGGTTTTTCAGGATATGGGATGTGTTAGACTTTCAACTAATTCGCTTCTCATGGGGATTCACTCTCATTGGTTTGGATTGGCTTCAATGACTACCCAGAGGATATCTGGCTCATTTGATACATAGTGAGATTTCCAGATTTATCTTTCAGCATCCACATTTTGTGGTTTTTTCAGGTGGATCTTCATCGAAACTCATGAGGTTTGACACCTTAAGTTATAAATTAAATACTTGTATATGTTATCAACTTTTGTACTAGTTTTTGTTACTAGCTAGTACATTTTTACGTACCAATCATTAAGGGGTCTATTTTTAGCATTATTTCTCCTAATCATAATCCTAATACCACCTTATTAACACGAGTTAGTTTTATGAACCACTAATCGTGGTTATTGATCATTTTATTATGTGTATTTGATTTGTCAATACATTAATGTGGAAGTTAATGGATTATGCCTTTTACTTCAATCTCCTTGTTTCTTGATCTTGTTGATATTTCTTGGTTTTCTTCATTATGATATTTCCCTAATTTCTATAACATTTAACTTGCTTCTAAAGACCCATTTTTTCCCAATCACATTTTTTTCCTTTGGTCTTGGAACTGGTTCCCATGTCTCATTCTTCTTTATTTAATTTAGTTATTCTTCAATAGCCTTGATACAAAGTTCATCATTTATGGCTTCCTCAAAGTTACTTGGTCAAACTATGGACATTAATTAAAAATGTCCTTGTTCAAGTGTCTGTGCTTGATTTCTTCTTCTTGTTTCTACTCCAACACTTCTATCTCCAATGATTTGTTCTAGTGGATTATTCTTCTGAACCGGACGATTAGGTGTAGTAGAAGGTGCTTGAAAATCTTGTTGGTTGTTTTCTTCTTGTTCTACTTCTGGTTGCTTCTCTTCTTTTTCTTTTTCTTGTTCTTCCTCTTATTCTTTCTTTAGTTCTTCATTTTCTTATTTTTCAAATATGTTTGAATTTCTTCTTTCCTTCTTGGTTTTCAACAAGTTTCTTTCATCAACTTTTACATTGATTCTTTCCACTATCTTATTGAGTATTAAATTGTATCACTTGTATGCTTTTCTTTTGCATGAGTACCCAACAATTATGTCTCCATCCACCAAGGAGTTAAATTTCCCAATCTTCTTGTCTTCCTTTTTTATGTAACACTTTATTCCAAACACTCTAAAGTGTTTGACATTGGTTGGTATTCCTTTACATAACTCATATGAAGTCTTACCACTAGTCCTCCTAATCAATCCTTTTTTCAACATATGAATGACTGTATGCATTTCTTGTCCCCAAAAGATGTGATTTATCTTGAAGTCATTCAACATGGTTTTGTCCATTTCTTGTATATTTTTATTTTTCCTTTCAGCAACTCCATTTTTCTTAGGTGCTATAGCATTTGAGAATTGTATTTTTATTCCATGTCTTCATAGAAATCCCCAAATTCATTTGAAGTAAACTCACCTCCATTATTAGATCTTAAGAATTTGATTTTCAAATAAGTTTCATTTACAACCAGTTCCTTGAACACCTTGAAACATTGGAAATCTTCTGAATTTTTCTTGAGGAAGCAAACCCAAGTCATTTTGTTGTAGTCATCAATGGGCATAATGAATTATTGTTCAAAATATAGTCCTTCTATTCATTTGGTCCCACATAAATCATTGTGTACAATCTCCAATGGTTTTGTTGTATATTATTGCTTTGTTTTGAATTCATTTTTTTTTTTCCATGTTGATAGTGATTGCACATAGTATTTGTTGGATTCGTAATTTCTAACATTTCTCTTAGAGATTGCTTCTTGCTGATATTGAAAATATTATCAAAGTGTATATATCCCATTCTCTTATGCCAAACCAAACATTCATCTTCGTTTTCCAAAAAACTTCTTTCTTTTTTATCTCATCCAAGATGTATATGTTGTTTGGAGTCATTTTCATTGTTGCCACTAGTTTGTTTGGTCCTTATTTCCTTACTTCAAATTGTTTTGAATTGAATATATGTGTGTGTATTTGATCACATATTTGGCTCACACTTAGCAAATTATGCTTCATATTTTCAACACGTAAGGCATTTTCTGCCACAACATCTTTGTTTCTGAGACTAATTGTGCATTTTCGTACAAATTTGGTTGACTTATCATTGCTAAACATTATAGACCCCTATTTTTCTTTATTTAATGTTAGAAATTTGTTTTTGTCTCTAGTCATATTCTTTGAAGATCTATTGTCAATATAAAAACAAATTATTCCATTTTGGGCTTGTGAGGAAAACACACATTCCTTAGCCTTTAAATCTTCCTCCTTCCTTTTCCAAGTTATATGTTTTTCCATTATATCATTGAAAGGAAAATGCCTAGTTTCCCTTGAAGAAACTATCAAATTAATTCTGTAATTTCTAGCTATGTGTCCAAAAATATTACATTTGTAGCATTCAATTTCATAACCTAGATCACCAAAACTGTTATAATTTCTATAAAACACCTTTCGAGACTTTCATGGATAATTTTGTTCATAATGATTCTTGGGATTTTCACAGCTAATTCTATTCCATGTCTTTCTACTATTTCCACAGGCTCTACAATTTATGGCTTTATACCCAAAATTATTGCAAGAATAACACAAGCCAAGAAAAATATGTTGGTACCTAAGTGTGGGTGGTCTTCTAGTTGGTGTTGTTCTTCTGAAATCATGATATTATTCTTGGGTCTTCTTCATTGATGTTTGTTGATTCCATGTTCCTCCGAATACACGATCTTCATATTGATTCTTATTTATTTCTAGTTTTTGTATGTCCTCCTCTAGAGGCTTGCATTCTTCATTCTTGATGGAACCCTTGATAATATATGCATAACTTCCTTTCTCTACTTCATTTCTTGTCATCATAGAACTTGAACCCTCACCAGTATTATCTTGTTTGTATCAAAGTCCGCACTTTTCATAGAATGGTATTTTATTGCAGATGATTTCCTCCAGTATTTGGGTTCTATTGCCAAATTTTAGTTGGATGTCCTTCTGTAGTTCCTTTCTTTGTGAGACTATTTCATCTTCTAGATTCTCTGTTATTTTATTATTTTTTTCCAGTTGTCTCTTGAGTGTTTCCTCAATAAATTTTGCTTCTTACAAATAAATCTTTAGATCTATGATAATATGCTTAGCATCCTCAAAACATTTTCTAGTGTTTTGAAAGCCTTCCTTTAGTTTACTTAACTCTTCTTGAAGAGACTTTCTTTTTTTCACTACTATTCTTAGATCACTTAACACATCGATCAGTTCTACCTCAATATTCACTTCTCCTTCTTCTTCATAGTTTTCTTCATTTTTTTCAGTAGTTTCCTCTTGAATCTCTAATTCCATGAAGAATACTCTTATTGATTAACTGTCACTATCATCATCTTCATCGAAGGAGGAACTATCATCTTTTGAATATAGGATTTTATTTTTAAAAAATATTTCTTTATTTATTTCCTTGTATCTTTTCTGATGTTTCTTTTCTTTATTAGAAAATACTTCTTCACCACTATTTGAACCCCTTTTATAAGGACATTTGGAAAACAAATGGCCAACTTTACCACATTTTAAGTAATTGAAAGCAATATTACCTTTGTGCTTTCTAGTTCCTGTTTTCAACTTTCTCACAAAGTTGGATTTTTCTTCATTGTCAGAATCATCACTATTTCTGGAGTAGGGTTTTGACCTTGGCTTGTTATTTCTTGTCTTGTTGGAGGATTTGAAATCTACTTCCTTTCTAGATGGATTTTTCTATTATGTTCTCATTTCATATGTTGTAAGTATTCCATGTAATTCATCCATGATCAACGTAGCCATATGTTTTCTTTCTTATAGATTTGATACTTTAGGGTCAAATCTCATTGGGATAGATCTTAGTATATTTTACACAATAACTGTATTTTAAATATTTTCTCACAGTCCTCTTATTGTATTCATAATTTCATCAACTCAGAGATATTAAGATGCAAAATCTTCAACTTCCTTCATTCTCAGATGTTAAAATTGTCCTTTGTATGTCTGAAGCTTGTTCCCTTCGAATTTAGAATCTCCTTTATAAATATTCTTGATATTGTCCTATATTTCATTTGCAGAATCACAATAAATAACTTTAACAAATACTAAACATGTGAGACCACTTAGAATGGAATGCATAGCCTTTGAATTGTATTCACTGATATTTTTCCCAACATTATCTATTGAGGGAGAATATGGTGCAATGTATCCATTTACTACAGCTTGTCAAACATCAAATCCATGTTCTTACCAAAATGATCTCATTATTATGCTCCAAAAAACACAATTTTTCCAATCAAACAATGGTGTTCCATTTTCAGTAAATTCTCCTTGTTTATCCATGATCGGTCTTCTGGTGGTTAGACTATTCCTGAAGGAACCTACTTTGATAAAAATTGTTAGAATAATCACCAATACAGAGGAGGGTGTAGATCGACATTGAGATGTTTTACCATTTTTAAATTTAAGCACATCATGTAAAAATTAACCATTAACATTTCCATTCATCATCACAAAATCCATAAATAAAACACAATGATTTTTACATGGAAACCCAAATGAGATAAAACTACATAATTATTTACTTATATTATGTTAAGATTACATTCATAGGAAGCACTGAATTCCAAGATTCTCCATCACCAAATGGAAGGAGGAAACAACCATATGATTTATAGGAACCAACGTAAAGGAAGCTCGAACTCACTGAATTACCAACAATGAATGGAAAGAGGCACCAACCCCCTAGCTCTACGAGTTCCAATTGGAAGGAAGCATCCATTCCCTAAAGAAGAAGAACCAGCCTATTGAATGAAGACATCAATATTCTCAACTGAGCACCATCTCAATAATATATCACCAATCCAATATATTCATACACATAGTACTTATGACTTCGCCTCCATACTTCATTTCATAGACAATCCTTCAAACTCTAGGAATCCTAATAGCGCCATTCCAAAAATGTAATCAGTGAGATAAAAATCCACCAATGAAAATTTATATTCATGAAAATGTCCATTAAAGAAAACATCCACTCATGAAAACATCACAACCTCATAGTAGTGCATATGGTAGCATCACAACCTCATAGCATACCTTGAGAATAATAAATATCTTAAGAGAATCCTTTAGACTTACCTTGCATACTAGAAAGACACCCTATCACCTTCAGTGCACTTCATACTTGATCTCTTCATTGGTTCCACAAAAAATGCAAAATTCTATCAAGTATTTATAGTAATTTTGTCCCAAGAAATTAGCTGAGTTGACCTCAATTTTCTAGATGGGTTATTAGATGGAAAAAATCATATCTCCTCATTCCTAGAGAGTTAGTGGAACTTCCATATACCGTTGGAAAGTTATCATAATACATTTCCAAAAATGAAACTTTCTATTCCATTTGATTTGGATGTGTAGGGTAAACATTCCCTCAAATATAGGGTATCCAAATTGACCCAAAACTAATACTTTCAACAACCTCCATATTGCAATCTTTATCTTAGACATTAATAGGATTGTAATATTTATATTGGAGATATTGTGGGATCAATTTGTGTACAACTAAAATTTTTCATGTGGAAAAAACCACTTGTTATCTCATCCTGTGAGGGCCATGCTTAAAAGCTATGCCATAAGGGGACCTGTATGGAGTTATATACATTTATGTCAAGGCTCCTTCAAGGATATTCAAGGCTTATTCAAGTGGACATATCATCATCACTTTTAGGGGATTCTAACATTTTATTTAGGGATTTTTCTAAGGTTGACATCAATTGTTGGACACACAGACCACAGTAAGAGGGGGGTGAATCAGTGTAGGGATATTTTACTCCTTTACAAAACACCTTAGTTAGTAATCACCATTTACTCATAATTCATTACTTTCATTTATAACAAGTTGTATGTAAACATATCTCATCAATGAACATCATCAATAAACATCACCATAGGAAACACGAGGAACAAAAGATATATGTATAAGTTTCTTTTATATTATGTACTACAATTGTTGGGGATTTTTCAGCAACAAATGAATAGATAAACAACTGTAGAAGAACACCAAATCTCAATGCAAGACTTAACCTACAAATACCAACACCATCTGAGAGGAGGAATTCAATCGTCAAGTAGAAGAATCATCTTTTAGATAGAATCCAATATGTCAATAGGTATGTGACTTGTAAATAGTGTAGCACATGTATGTACGTTCCCTTTCTATACTTCAACATGAATATGTATGTGCCCTTCCTTCTGTCGACCTACGTACACCTTCAGAAACAACGGTTTTTGAAGCTTCAACCTTCTAGATATTCATACCCTTTTTCACTCAGTCACATCCACCTATGACATGTCGTTGTAACCAGTCTGTCACTTCTCAATATGTACCATCACCAATCACAAGAATATCTAGACCACCCAACAACCGATACATGCTCCTCATGCATACATAATCATAGATCATGGATATCTCACAATTAGAATAGAACTAAACTACTCAACCAACCAACTACCATATTAAGACATCAATACAACCATACAAATAATGCCTCAAGCATTCACCATGCCATGAGAAAATATAAGCATGAAGACAACATATAACCATACCATATATTCTGTAGAATATCTGAATTAGTAGACCATTGTTCTCGAAACTTGCTTCAGACTCTAGGAACCTGGCACCAACACTTTCTCAATATTTTATGGCATTTCCCTCATGTACACATCCTATTATACTTCCATCCCATGTATGTACACACCCTATTATATGTTTAGCTCATGTACATCTCATAAATAAGGGTTTTCTAGTATTTATGAAACTCCAAAACTTTCGTCCTCAATACCTCAGACTTATAGAACTGATGATCTATCTGTGAGTACCTACAATGAATCTTCATGAAGAATAGATCTTCAATATTCTCAATAGATTTACATGTAAGAGACCCTTATTCTCCTATTTATACTTCTCCAAGTAGCTTCCTCATCTAACCAACTTCCTTCTTTTGGGGCTAACCCACTTCTAACCACTTTGTCCACTTCTAACTAGTTTCTCCACAAATAGTAACTTCTCCACTTCTAGTTTCAACTAATTTAATTTTAATTGTTTTTTTTTAACAACCACTTAACCCATGATTAACTCCTAGTTTCACTCGCTTGAATAGTCAACTTCTTCTAAGAGCTTCTACAATAATTTTGACTTATTTTACCTTCTAGATAACTCATGAGGGTTATCCAACTTCACATGGCCATAACCCTCTAACTGTGAGGAGTTATTTGATGTTCCACATATCACTGGAAATGGAATGATGAGCAATATCCATCTAGAGTAGTCTCACTTACAAATTCATTGATCTTGATTACAATATTCCACAATCAATCCTTGGGTTCCTTAGCAACACATCTAGGATGTCTCAACCACTTAACCATTTGGACTTCACAAAGCATCTTCCCATGAGGGATTTCACCATAAGGGGACTACTTTGGAGTTCATCCATTTGGTACTTCCTATTTGGACTTCACAAAGCATCTTCCTGTGAGGGCTTTCACCATAAGGGGAGGGTGAAATCATGATGATGGGTTACACTTTTGCTTGTTTTATGAGAAAAAAAACTGTATTTTCACAAGTTATTCAACTTCCGACATACAAAAGTATTTTTTTTATTTAGAATTTCACTTTACAGTAAAAACAAAACTTGTGAAGAATTTTGTTAGCTTTCCAATGACTATTTTTCAATTTTTTTTTATCACGATTTGATATGTCAATTTGACAATTGTTTAACAATATGTTTCTTAAACATGAAATGAATGATAATGAGTTACTTATTTCTACAACAATATATATATTATTGAACTTATGTTTTTAAGAAACAAAATATACTGCAACAATCTACAGAGACTCTATTTTATTATGACTATTATTTTGAATTTAACGAATGAATATTATAATTTCTAGAATTTTTTGAAGTTGACCAAGCTGAAAACGTTGCAGAGTTTAAAAACATGTTTTTCTACACCTTGCATCTATCTTAATTTTTACTTAAAACTAAAATTTAAATATACCCTTTTGAAAAGAACAGTTTAAGGATTATGAATATATTTGTTTCAAATTTTTTCATTGTATATTTTTTGAGATACCGATATTTCATTTCACCGAATCATAATGTCTACTGAAAATATTATGTAGTGACTTTTTTTAAAAATTAAATAAAAATAGATAATAATAAAGAAAATGAAAAACAATTATATGAATTGAAAGTAGATTCAATTTTGGAAATGTTGGTGTCATTTTTGAAACAAAATTCTCAATGTTTGTATGTAACGAACCTCCTCGTTACGACAACAACTCTGAAAACAGGTGCAATTTTTTTTTTGTGTAAGGTGTGTGCGCGCGTGGAGAAGTAACAACACACTTAACTGTACGATGATGCCACTCGGCAACCAACAAGACGCAACCACGAAGTTCAGCACAAGAAGACTGAAGGCACTCAATGAGTAACTGCAACAATATACGACCATAGGCAGATGGCGCACAACACAAATGTTAAGACATACTAGGGCACACAGTAAGAACATAGAGGGAAGAATCCATGGTGTTAGGGTTACTATTTCTGCACAGGAAAGCAAGGCGTTTAGTCTTATGTCTTCTCGAAAGAATATTAGACAGGCTCCTGGCCGACTGCTCAGGCATAAACTAGTAACCCGACCTAGAACAAGACGCAAGCAAGGCAAACATAACAAGATGAGCCAGACATATCACAGGGACAACAAGCAATAAATGCCCCTAGGCTTAAGGCGTACAACTAGCGGCTGTAAGCAGAAAACGACACTAGGTGTAAGTACAGTACGGTCACAGATGGAAGAATCCAACAGTAGAGTTTACTATTTCTGCACAGAAAAGTAGGGATTTTAGTCTTATGTCTTCTCGAAAGAAGATTAGACAGGCTCCTAGCCGACTGCTCAGGCAGAAACAAGTAATCTTTGTTAGGTGTGTCGCAAGAGTGGAAACCTTGCCTTTAAAGGGCCTGAGACTCTTGATACGGCACTAGATTCCTTACACAGAAAAATCACACCCACAGACATGTCTCCTAAGGCTACCCGGGGGTGACTATATCCTGCCTGACAACCGACCAAGCAACCAACTGAATACTAACAAGTGCAACATAAACAAGAAGGACGACTACGACCTTTACGGATGGCGCATGACAAGAAGGACTCCGACCACGAAAACCCAAGTTCAATCATTGTTTAAATGAACAACCACCCTAATTGACTAAATCAGAGTAATTTATTGTACGTAAGTCAAGTTATTGCACCATATATATATATATATATTATTAACAACAATAAAATTACAATAACCCTGTCATGAAACATTAACCATCCTTCATTTATATCACCTATTCGGACCAAGATTCTACATTTACAAAACCTCTTATATGCTACAACCACCAAATGATAATGACCTTCCAAGATAAAAGCATTCAATTAACATGAGGAACTCACAATGCGATGTCATCAATGATCATATAGTTCAATAGCAATGCATTAAAAATAACATCATACTTATAGGTATTCCTCAATTGAAATTAACAAATACATCATAACTAAAGGTGGCAATTTGTAAAATAATAAAATCTAAAGTGTTAATAATAAAATGGGCCATAAATGGGAATGACAACTATCATTATTACAAATGACGATAATTAAAGCTAGCACTTAATTAAGGGTGTCAATATCTAGAATTGCATCATAGGTGTAGGTGACATCAATTCAGACACAACGTTTTACATCAAAATTAAGAAGGGAAACTCTATCATAATATAATAAAATTTAAATGACAATAACTAAAAGGGGCACTAATTGAAATGCCCACTATCAATATTACAATGATGATAAGTAAAGATAACAATTAATTTAAGGAAGCCAATATATAGATTACCTCCTAAATTTAGGTGACATCAATAGAATAACGACATACATCATAATTAAAAAGGACAATCTACAATAATAACTTTTTAAATGACAATAATTTAAAAAGGGCAACAACTAAATTCTCCGTAAGCATTTAAATTTACGACGTTTCACAGAATGACAGTAATGCAAGGGCCTTATTACATAACTTTCTTCCATTCTTTTCTCTCAAATTTCTTGTATTTCATTAATTTCAAAATATAATTAGAATACAATCTCTTTTAGGATAAATTATCTTGTAGGCATATAAATTACAACACTTTACAGAATGACCGAAATGCAATAGCTTTATAACAGACATATTTTCTTTACTCAAAAGATTGAAATGCAACAAATTTATGGCAGAAATTTATGGCATTGCTTTAATTTCAAATTGAAACTAGAATTTAAATTAGTTTAATCTAAATTAGGCCGACGCATATAAATTTAAGACACTTCACGGAATGACAGAATGCGAGAGCTTTATCACATAAATTTCTTCGATTCTTTTCAGAAATGACAGAAATGCAAGAAATTTATGGTAGAAAATTCATGCATAACTTTAATTTCAAATTGAAACCAGGATTTAAATTATTTTGGGCTCAAATTAAAGCAGGCATATATAAATCGCTCAGCAAAAACGCATGCCCATTCTAGATGAACACCGGATCAACACGCAGGCAAAATAGGATAAAAACGCACTGAGATATTCATGCCTGTTCTAGAGGATCACAGGGTCAAAACGTAGACCAAAGAGAGGGGAAAAACGCACTCAGTCATGAAAAATGTGATGACACACACAGCAAGACATAAGCAAAATAAACGCCCAGGAATGGAATGAACGCCCAGCAGTCAAAAATGCCCAGGTAATAATGGAAACGCCCAGTAGTCAAAAATAACGCCCAAGAACAAATGAGACGCCCAGTAGTCCAAACGCAACCAAAATTTCGGACAATCATTTAAAAGAAAATCTAAGTTTAGACAGAAACAACAATCCGGGTTGCCCATTAAGATTATAACGCAGACACAGAAGTAAAACGAAATGTAATGGGACTCGGATTGGCATTCAAATTTGCATTAGATTGGTATTCCCCATTAACATGCAGACCCCAGGGATAAAACAAATGCAATGGAAGTCAGATTGGCATTTAAATTCGTGTAACATCCCGCTCTGGCGCACTGAGATGACTTATTTTTTAGGACACTTGCTTGCAAGTGATCTGGACTTTTATGATGTTAGACATTTATACCTGATTATGATGAGATTGACAGATGACATGACGTGTTACCATTTGACGTAGACAGGTGCTATTGACTCAGTTTTATTGAGTGTGCAGGGTTTTGACCCTGAGGATGCAGAGGCATTGGTAGAACCCCCTTGGACTCCGGACTAAGTCAGGGAGTGTGCTTTTGGGTGATATGTTTACTATGATGTTTCATTCAATTTGATGATTTGTTGTTAACATCTCTGACATGATTATTGTTGATGCAGGCTGACGATAGCTTACCGACCAGACTCACATATGGAGTAAAGGGGCCACACACACGATTTGCAGAGAGGTTGAGGGAGAGGGGTGATCAACAACCCTGCCATTGCCTGCTAGCACTCCCGCCGTGGCTCGAATTGTAGGTTAACGATTACCTAGTTCAAGAGGACCCACGATGCTGTGAGGGCTGATTGCGACAGTCGCTCACGATGATTCTAAGGGGCGCGCAATAAGGCGGGGGGATAATTCCTTAGAACCCTTAGTCTCCTACAAGTTCACCTGGTGGAGTGTTCACTCCAGGGGTTATAGAGGTCTACCAATCAGTCCAGCTTGCGAGTGGCACCCATAGAGCACGTGGTGCATCCTAAAGGGCACGTCGCACAAAAGAAACTCAGTTGGCGAGTGGCACCCTTGGAGCACATGGTGCGTCCTGAAGGGCACGTCGCCCAAAAGAAATTCCAGAGGCGAGTGGCACCCTTGGAGCACGTGGTGCGTCCTGAAGGGCACGTCGCATTATTGTGGAGGAGGGATCAGCCTAAGTAACCCTAAGTCATCAGCACCTGAATAAAACCTTAAGCAATTCCCTTAACCTATCGTCACCTAGCTCAGAATCTAAACCCTAAGCCTAAGACCTTCTAGAAAAAGGGGGGGGGGGAATTTAGTGTGGCCTTAACAAATGAAAATTCAAAAAAAAAAGAGAACAAAAACTCAGACCATTATCCTCTCATTATCCTTGTCTACTTAATTAAACTATCCTCCAGCGCCTTGATCTTCTAGTATCCATCTCCCTTTTACTTGTCTAGTTCACATTACTAAATCGCCATCCCTCCCCGTAATTCCTCTTTATTCGTTTTATGTAATACATTTACTTTTCCCCTATACTGGTTT
>ML786378.1:849261-862096 GCA_009831015.1 Picea engelmannii | reverse complement strand
CTTGATTTTGGAATAACAACCCCGACAGCAGGTACAGAGAATGATTGATTTAAACGCGCCAATAAATTTTGTTGATGATGGAGTGAGTAGAGCTATATTATTACTACATGGTGAAGTAGAGATAATGTATGATGGATTACTTGAGAAGTCCTTGTATCTTAATGTAACGATGCTAGCGCTAGGGTGAAGTCATTGTAGTTTACCACGAGTTGGGTTAGAAATTGCGAAGCCCTTATATTACCGAGGTAATGCTAACATTATTGTTGTTTAATACTAATGATTATTGTCATGTCAATGTTAAGTTGGATTATTTTTAGTTGCCATTGATTGTAATGCCTAATGTTAATGCTTATGGTCAAGTTAATGTAATAATAATTGTTAAGGTTAAATGTTATTATTGGCTAGAGTATTAATCGAAGCAAGGAGGCTGATTGTTTGAGTAGGGTAAGGAATGCCGACATTATTATTGTTCCATGTTAATGATTAGGAATGGAATGTTTATTATTAATGAGGAACTTATATGTTGGAATGCCTGGAATTAAGCACAATGTCGATTGAGTCCTCCTGACTTGCGTCTCCCGTAGAGGTCATGATTGTCCCTGATTTTGTAGTACTTTGTGGTATTGTATTGCGTAGTCTGTTCATGTCGGGCGGGATCTAGACACCTCTTGTAGCTTAGTATTTTTGTCTGTATGTAAATCCGGTGGAAGGAATCCAGTGTCGTATCAAGAGTCTCGGGCTGTTTAAAGGCACAGTTCCACTCTTGCGACACACTCTGAGCCGTATGAGTAGTCGCGGGTTGTTTAAAGGCACAGTTTCCACTACTGCGACTCTACTGTTGGATTCCTTCATTCTGTGACGGTACTGTACCTAACCCCAGTGTCTGTCCCTACTTACAGCTGCTAGTTACACGCCTTATGTCCAGGGGCGTTTATTTCTTGTTGTCACTGTGTTATGTCGGGTCGTCTCAATTGTGTTCGTCTTACTTGTGTCTTTTCGGTTGATTGGTAACGTAGAGTCGAGGGGGTTGTTTCTACTACATGTGAGCACACACTTACAACAACAACAACAAAAAAAAATTCTGCACCTGTGGTCAGAGTAGTTGTCCTTAACAAGGAGGGTTGTTACAATTCACAAATTGGATTGGTAATTCCCATCAAATCGCAGCTGTACACAAAACGCCCAGTATCACTGTATACAAATACGCCCAATACTACAGTGGAAACGCCCACTATCAGTTTGCAAAACGCACAAGATAATAGAGGCAAAAACGCCTAAAATCAGTTGCAAAAACGCATAAGATGACAGTGGTAGAACGCCTAAAATCAATTTGCAAAATGCACAAGATGACAGTGGCAGAATGCCTAAAATCAATTTTCAAAATGCAGAAGATGACAGTGGCAGAACGCCTAAAATCGTTTTGCAAAACACACAAGAATAGTAACAAAACGCCCCTGTAAGATCAACGACCAATGCAAGAAATTCTCACAGTGTGTAATAAATTTTCAATATCAGAAATTTTCAGAACATCATGATAAAACGAAATATCAATACTATACCAAAATACCAGAATACTATAATATCAATATCAGAAATTTTCAGAACATCATGATAAACCATTCCTTCTACCATTCAAATGAAAAGCGTACCTGTGCCTTTTCGCCCCTCCCTTCGGATTGACGTCCTACGCTTCATGCCGCGTCCCGCTCTCTGTACTCCTCTCGCTCTCCGACCGTAGAGGACTCACCGGTACCTCCCAGCCAAATTCTAGGGGTACTCTGCTTCCCCCTTAGCCCCCCGAACTGCAAAGGGGCCACAAAAGAACCAGAGATAAGACTAGCTTCTCAGCTCGCCTCCACGACTGAGCTACCACTCCAACACAACTGAGATAAAGCCAACTCCTCACAAGCAATCCGTCAAACCACAATTCGGCAACGTAACATTACGCTAATCGTTTATCCCTTCATCCTTCTTTTCCCCTTCTTTTATAGAAATTTGAGACCCACCTACCTTCCTAAATTATTATTAAATTAATTTTTAATGACAAACCTCTAAACATTCTCTGTCGTCCAAGTGTCACTCATCCCTATGGTTCTCCAAAAAATAATTTCTTTTTAATAATTAAAAGACTCAATTCCCTCACTCCCCCAAAAATCGCTCCTTAAATTACTCCTAGGGTTCCTAGATCCCCTCTCATGCTTTTAATAACTTTCCTGAAATGAAGTTGCTGATTTTTAGTAATTCCTTAATTGCTGATTCCTTTTAGCTTTTTACCCTAGGTCTCCTACTTTCCATTATTAAGTTTCCTTTATTACAAGTTTCCTCATTTCTATTTTTTTTTTATTTCTCTCTTGTTTTATTTTTTTATCATATTTTTATTTTTTTATTATTTTATTTTTATTTTTTTATTATTTTATTTTTATTTTTAAAACCCAAAAAGATAAAAGCACTCATAAAACCTTTCATTGTATTTCTAAAATCCTAACTTTTATACTCCCACACTTTAATTAGTTTATTTCTTCTTATCATTTAAAAACCATGGGTTTCAATTAATTTATCTCCCTCATTACTTTACCCCCCCTTAATTTAAGAAGACTTTAACCAACACATAGGAGGGTTTTAGTTTGCGCCCTTGCGTTTATTTTGTGTAGGATCTTTTCTTAGGGCTTATCATAATTTTACCTTTGAGATGTTTTAAATTTAGGTTTAGATTGAACTAGGCGACAATTCATTAGGGGACTCATTTTAAGAATTTTATCAGGCATTAAGGTCTTAGGGTCATCTAGGTTGTCTCATCATCATCATCAATGCGACGTGCCCTTCAGGACACACTACGTGCTCCAAGGGTGCCACTCGCCTCGTTTGCTTCTGTTGCACGACGTGCCCTTCAGGATGCACTACGTGCTCCAAGGGTGTCACTCGATGACTTGTATTTATTTGCGCGACGTGCCCTTTAGGATGCACCACGTGCTCCAAGGGTGCCACTCGCTGACTTGACGGATTGGTAGACATCTATAACCCCTGGAGTCAACACTCCACCAGGTGAACTTGTGGGAGACTAAGGGCTCTAAAGAATAAGGCCCCTGCCTTATTGCGCACCCCTTAGAATCATCGTGAGCGACTGTCTCGGTCTACCCTCACTACATCGTGGATCCTCTCGAACTAGGTAATCGTTAACCTACAGTTTGATCCACGGCGGGAGTGCTAGTAGGCTATGGCAGGGCTGCTGTCCACACCTCTCCCTCAATCTCTCTAGAAATCATGTGTGGCCCCTTTACTCCATATGTGAGTCTGGTCGACAAGCTATCGTCAGCCTGCATCATCAACCATCATGTCAGAACATGTCAACAACATATCATCAAATTAATAAATATCATGGTAAATAAATCAACTCAATATCACACTCCCTGACTCAATCCAGAGTCCAAGGGTTCCGTCGATGCCTCGGCATCCTCCAGGTCAAAAACCCTGCACACTCAAATAAACTGAGTCAATAGCACCTGTATACCACAATAGTAAAACATCATGTCATCTATCATAATGCCTCATCATCAAAGATAAATGTATTAGTATCAGAAAGGTCCAGATCACTTGCGAGCAAGTGTCCTCAAAGAATAAGTTTTGTAAGTGCGCCAGAGCGGGATGTTACATACACCCCCTCTTGGTCTAAACTTCGTCCCAAATTTTCTCAGTAAAAATGCCGAAATAAATGTACCACAATATCATAAGTACCACAGTATCATAAGTCTATCTATCAAACAAAAATGGAAACTGCTGGCGCATATCATATGCGTCCTCCCAGGTCGCCGAGTGTGGACTATAACTGTCCCACTGGACCTTGACTTGATCTATCGTTCGACGTCGTAACTGTCGAACGCATTGATCTAAAATGTGGACTGGTTCAGCCGTGAGCACTCCCTCGTCCGATACCTGCAAGTAACTCTTGTCAATCACGTGTGTAGGATCACTAACATAATGTCTCAAAACAGATACATGAAAAACATCATGCATACGCCTCAAAGAATCAGGCAAGGCTAGTCGATAGGCCACGCGCCCCTTTCTCTCCACAATCTCTAAAGGTCCCACGAACCTAGGAGAGAGTTTAGCTCCCTTTACGAACCTGATCGAACTCTTATTAGGTTTAACCCGCAAGAAGAATCGATCACCGACCTCGTAACTACGGTCGAATCGGTGCGCATCGACATAACTCTTCTGTCGATCCTGCGCTTCTTTTATCCTTTGTCTTATGGTTTGCATTTTCTCTTCCATTTCTTGGATCACTTCTGGTCCCACCAGGACCCTATCCTCAAGCCGATCCCAACTCAAGGGCATCCGACATGGTCGCCCATAAAGAAACTCAAAAGGCCCCATCTTAATGGTGCTCTGGTAACTGTTGTTGTAAGTGAACTCTACTAGCGGCAAGAATTCCTCCCAACGCTTTTGTTGGTCCATCACGTACATGCGCAACATGTCTTCCAAGGTTTGGTTCGTTCGTTCCGTCTGTCCGTCAGTCTCTGGGTGATACGTAGTACTAAAATTAAGTTGGGTTCCCAAGGCCTCTTGGAAACTCGTCCAAAATCGTCCGGTAAACACCGATCCTCGATCAGATATGATCTTCTTAGGCACGTCGTGCAACCTCACAATCTCACTGATCAAAAATCTCGCTATGTCAGGTGCCTGATACGTCGTATGCACCGGAATAAAGTGAGAAATCTTTGTCAGAGTGTCTACTACTACAAAAATCGAGTCGTGTCTCCTTGCCATCAGTGGAAATCCAACAATAAAATCCATCGAAATGACTTCCCATTTCGATTCCGGAATGGCATGTGGTTGAAGTAATCCCGCCGGGTGTCTATGTTCATCCTTTACCTACTGACACTCGAGACATCTAGCCACAAAGTTGACTATGTCAGCCTTCATTCCTTTCCAGAAGAACAAGGGCTTAAGGTCTACCCTCATCTTCGTAACTCCCAGGTGAGCCATGTAAACTGCTCTATGAGCCTCGCTCAGGATCAACATCCTCAACTCGTCGTTTGGCGGTACGTAAATCTGACCTCTAAACCTCAATAAACCATCGCTATCAAATGAATATCCCTTAAATCGCGGTACCATCATAGTGTTTTGTCTGATAAAATCCTCAACTTCCTTGTACCAGTCATCGTCACGCTGTAAAGTGAGAATCTTCTCACATAGATTCGTTTGAAGAGGCAACACCGAAAATATGCGTGGCCTCCGAATCAAATCATCCGCCACTCGGTTCACTGTTCCCTTTATGTAAGTAATCTCAAAGTCGTACTCGCTAAGCAATTCCAACCAACGTCGTTGTCGCGCGTTCAGGTCGCTTTGTGTAAAAATGTGCTGTAGTCCACAGTGATCAATCCTTAATTCAAATTTTCATCCAACGAGGTAGTGTCTCCATACCTTCAAGGCATACACAATGGCTAATAACTCCAAATCGTGCGTCACGTAGTTCTCCTCATGCCTTCTCAGTTTCCTCGAAATGTAAGCAATCACTCGTCTGTCTTGCATCAAGACTCCGCCTAAACCTTCCTTGGATGCATCAGTGCATACCAAGAAGTCTACATCCATGTCAGGGACCTTTAGTATCAGTGTTGTTGTCAACAACTCTTTAAGCCTTCAAAATGCTTCCGCGCATTTCTTAGTCCAAACAAACTTCTTATTTTTCTTCTGCAATTCCGTGATCGGATTTGCTATCTTTGAAAATCCTTCGACAAACCGTCGATAGTATCCTGCTAAAACCATAAAACTATGCACTTCTATGACATTCGTCGGTGCAGGCCATTCCATAATAGCCTCAACCTTGGCTGGATCCATGGCGATACCTTCGCTGAAGATGACATGCCCTAAGTAGTGAATCCTCGATTGATAAAAAGAGCATTTGGACAGCTTCCCATATAATTTGTGCTCTCGCAAACACTGTAGTACCAAGCGCAAGTGTTCGTCATGCTCCTCCGTCGTCCGAGATTAGATCAAAATATCATCAATGAATACTTGGACGAACTTATCCAAGTACTCGCGGAACACCCCATTCATCAAACTCATGAATACCCCTAGGGTGTTTGTCAATCCAAACGGTAAAACCCTAAACTTGTAATGTCCAAATCTGGTCTTAAAAGCGGTCTTAGGGACGTCATCCTCCTTGATCCGTAACTGGTGATACCCTGATCGCAAATCGATCTTGGAGAACACTGTCTCACCCTTCATTTGATCAAACAGATCGTCAATTCTTGGTAAGGGATACTGATTCTTGATCGTAGCCTTGTTCAGTTGACGGTAGTCAATGCAAAGCCTCCACGATCCATCCTTCTTTCGAATAAAAATAACTGGTGCACCCCACGTATCAGTCCCAGGTCCAACAACTCCTTCATTTGCATTTTTAACTCTTGCAACTCCGGGGTCGACATCCGATAAGGCGTTCTCGCTATCGGTTCAGTCCCCGGTTTCAGGTCTATAGTAAACTCCAATTCTCTTTCTGGTGGCCTCCCAGGCAACTCCTCTGGAAATACGTCCGCAAACTCCTTCACCACCAGAAGGTGTTCTAGACCTTCTGCTACTCCCTTTTCGTTTAGCGCAGGGATCGCATAAAGCTTGCACCCCTTGCGCATACTGTTCTGTAACTGTAAGGAAGAGACGAACCTCAAGGATACTCCCTGGTTCCGTCCTACTATCACACGTCTCTGTCCTTCATCATCAACTAAGCTCAACCATTTTGTCTTACAGTTGAGTATCGCCTCATGCGATTCCAACCAATCCATGTCGATCACGACGTGATAAGATCCTAAGATCGTGACGTACAAGTTGACCCTCGTGACAAACTCTCCCAGGTTAAGGGCACAGCCCATAACCTTTCCTTCGACCTTCTGTTTGGCTCCCGAAGCCATCTCCATGAAGATAAACTTGTCCTGTTCGACTGCCTTGACCTTAATCCTTTTTAGCGCTGCACCAGAAATGAAACTCTCAGTAGCTCCTGGGTCTATCAAAATACTAAGGGTCTTGTCATCGACAGTACCTATCATCTCGAGCACAATCGACTGGTGCTCTGCCTGGCGGTTATTCACCACTGCATGAATCCGATGGGCCTTGCCCATATCTCCCACTGTAGTAGGTCTGACTGATCCGGATGCCCTGGTCCTTTCCATAGGACAATCACGCTGGTAGTGTGGCTCCCCACGCGTCCAAAACCCCTTCTTCGGCCCAGTAGTCCTGGTACCCGAAGTAGAAGATGACGGCCCACTGGCCTGGAAACCTGGTCTGTTCTGCTGAACATGCCTAAATTGCTGCTACTGCGAGAGACGTTGCTGCTGCTGCTGTGGTCCTCGGTAAGGTGTCCACTACTGAGGCAACGGTCATCGAGGTGTAGTGAATGCAGATCCCCTCTAGAAACCACGATACCCTGGTGTGTGTCTCGCTGGTGTCTGCTGCTGCGACGTACCAGATGAACCCTGCCCTACAGGTCTCGCTGGAGTCCTGGTCTGACCCCCACTGATAAGCTCCTCCTCTGCTATGAGGGCCTTTTGGACCGCGTCGTGCAAGGTTTGAGGCATCAAAATCCTAACCTTTGCACGCAGGCTGCCATTAAGGCCAAACACGAAACTGTTGACCTTGAGCTTCTTAGTGTTCAGGTGCGGAGCATACCGGAGCAGCTCCATAAAATGTGCCTCGTACTCGGGCACTGTACGACCTCCCTGTCGTAAGGTGTTGAACTCATTGAGCTGACGCTCAATGAATTCCTCAGAAAGATACCTCTCTCGAAACCGTTCCTCGAACAGTTCCCATGACACATCTTCGACGGCCATGTTCAGCTGCGGTAGGAGTGGCTTCCACCGTAGAAGAGCGCTCCCCTTCAGTTGAAATACCGCCATGCGGACCTTCATGTTGGAGGTATAATCGTGAAGTGCGAAGAACAACACCATATTCTCCAACCATGCCTCGGCGGCTGCGCCATCCGGGGCACCCAAGAACTCGGGAAATTTCACCTTCTCGAGTTCACGGTGAATGCTACCAGTAACGGCCAATGCGCACGGTGGAACCTCAGCAGGTGCCGGTGCCCTGGCCTCATCTCTGTTCAATCTGCTGATCAGCGCCTCAGACATGCGTTGGAAATATCTCATCATCCCCACAACATTGGCAACTGCGATCTGCTCCTGTCCAAGGACCTGCTCGCCTCCCTGGGGGTTAGACCCCTCAGGCGTGGATGCTGCTGGAGGTGTCACGCCTCCTCCCCTAGCACCCCGTCGTCTGCCTCCGTGGCGTCCTCTAACCATGATTACCTGCACGCACACAATCAACTCTATCAACAACAAAATAATCAAACATAATCATGTCAACGGAAGCCGTAGCGAATCCCAAGTCGCGGGTTGAAACTGCTCTGATACCATATGTAACGAACCTCCTCGTTACGACAACAACTCTGAAAACAGGTGCAATTTTTTTTTTTGTGTAAGGTGTGTGCGCGCGTGGAGAAGTAACAACACACTTAACTATACGATGCCACTCGGCAACCAACAAGATGCAACCACGAAGTTCAGCAGAAGAAGACTGAAGGAACTCAACGAGTAACTGCAACAATATACAACCATAGGCAGACGGTGCACAGCACAAATGTTAAGACATACTAGGGCGCACAGTAAGAACACAGAGGGAAGAATCCATGGTGTTAGGGTTACTATTTCTGCATAGGAAAGCAGGGCGTTTAGTCTTATGTCTTCTCGAAAGAAGATTAGATAGGCTCCTGGCCGACTGCTCAGACATAAACTAGTAACCCGACCTATAACAAGACGCAAGCAAGGTGAACACAACAAGACGAGCCAGACATATCACAGGGACAACAAGCAATAAACGCCCCTAGGCATAAGGAGTACAACTAGCGGCTGTAAGCAGAAAATGACACTAGGTGTAAGTACATTACGGTCACAGATGGAAGAATCCAACAATAGAGTTTACTATTTCTGCACAGAAAAGAAGGGCTTTTAGTCTTATGTATTCTCGAAAGAAGATTAGATAGGCTCTTGGCCGACTGCTCAGGCAGAAACTAGTAATCTTTGTCAGGGGTGTCGCAAGAGTGGAAACCCTGCCTTTAAAGGGCTCGAGACTCTTGATACGGCACTGGATTCCTTACACATAAAAATCACACCCACAAACATGTCTCCTAAGGCTACCCGGGGGTGACTATATCCCGCCCGACAACCGACCAAGCAACCAAATGAATACTAACAAGTGCAACATAAACAAGAAGGACGACTACGACCTTTACGGATGGCGCACGACAAGAAGGACTCCGACCACGAACACCCAAGTTCAATCATTGTTTAAATGAACAACCACCCTAATTGACTAACTCGGAGTAATTTATTGTACGTAATTCAAGTTATTGCACCATATATATATTATTAACAGCAATAAAATTACAATAACCCTGTCATGAAACATTAACCATCCTTCATTTATATCACCTATTTGAACCAAGATTCTACATTTACAAAACCTCTTATATGCTACAACCACCAAATGATAATGACCTTCCAAGATAAAAACATTGAATTAACATGAGGAACTCAAAATGCAATGTCATCAATGATCATATAGTTCAATAGCAATGCATTAAAAATAACATCATACTTATAGGTATTCCTCAATTGAAATTAACAAATACATCATAACTAAAGGTGGCAATCTATAAAATAATAAAATCTAAAGTGTTAATAATAAAATGGGCCATAAATGGGAATGACAACTATTAGTATTACAAATGACGATAATTAAAGCTAGCACTTAATTAAGGGTGTCAATATCTAGAATTGCATCATAGGTGTAGGTGACATCAATTCGAACACAACGTTTTACATCAAAATTAAGAAGGGCAACTCTATCATAATATAATAAAATTTAAATGACAATAACTAAAAGGGGCACTAATTGAAATGCCCACTATCAATATTACAATGATGATAAGTAAAGATAACAATTAATTTAAGGAAGCCAATATATAGATTACCTCCTAAATTTAGGTGACATCAATAGAATAACGACATACATCATAATTAAAAAAGACAATCTACAATAATAACTTTTTAAATGACAATAATTTAAAAAGGGCAACAACTAAATTCTCCGTAAGCATTTAAATTTACGACGTTTCACAGAATGACAGTAATGCAAGGGCCTTATTACAGAACTTTCTTCCATTTTTTTCTCTCAAATTTCTTGTATTTCATTAATTTCAAAATATAATTAGAATACAATCTCTTTTAGGATAAATTATCTTGTAGGCATATAAATTACAACACTTTATGGAATGACCGAAATGCAATAGCTTTATAACAGAAATATTTTCTTTACTCAAAAGACTGAAATGCAACAAATTTATGGCAGAAATTTCTGGCATTGCTTTAATTTCAAATTGAAACTAGAATTTAAATTAGTTTAAACTAAATTAGGCCGACGCATATAAATTTAAGACACTTCACGGAATGACAAAATGCGAGAACTTTATCACATAAATTTCTTCGATTCCTTTCAGAAATGACAGAAATGCAAGACATTTATGGTAGAAAATTCGTGCATAACTTTAATTTCAAATTTAAACCAGGATTTAAATTATTTTGGTCTCAAATTAAAGCAGGCATATATAAATCGCTCAGCAAAAATGCACGCCTGTTCTGGATGAACACCAGATCAACATGCAGGCAAAATAGGAGAAAAACGCACTGAGATATTCATGCATATTCTAGAGGATCACAGGGTCAAAACGCAAACCAAAGATAGGGGAAAAATGCACTCAGTCATGAAAAACGTGATGACACACACAACAATACATAAACGAAATAAACGCCCAGGAATGGAATGAATGCCCAGTAGTAAAAAATGCCCAGGTAATAATGGAAACGCCCAGCAATCAAAAATAACGCCCAGGAACAAATGAGACGCCCAACAGTCCAAACGCAACCAAAATTTCGGACAATCATTTAAAAGAAAATCTATGTTTAGACAGAAACAACAATCCGGGTTGCCCATTAAGATTATAACGCAGACACAGAAGTAAAACGAAATGTAATGGGACTCGGATTGACATTCATATTTTCATTATATTGGTATTCCCCATTCACACGCAGACCCGAGGGATAAAACAAATGCAATGGAAGTCGGATTGGCATTTAAATTCGCAAATTGGATTGGTAATTCCCATCAAATCGCAGCTGTACACAAAACGCCCAGTATCACTGTATACAAATACACCCAAGACTACAGTGGTAACGCCCACTATCAGTTTGCAAAATGCACAAGATAATAGAGGCAAAAACGCCTAAAATCAATTGCAAAAACGCATAAGAAGACAGTGGCAGAACACCTAAAATCAATTTGCAAAACGCACAAGATGACAGTGGAAGAACGCCTAAAATTAATTTGCAAAACACACAAGATGACAGTGGCAGAACGCCTAAAATCATTTTGCAAAACGCACAAGAACAGTAACAAAACGCCCACTGTAAGATCAACGACCAATGCAAGAAATTCTCACAGTGTGTAATAAATTTTCAATATCATAAATTTTCAGAACATCATGATAAAACGAAATATCAATACTATACCAGAAAACCAGGATACTATAATATCAATATCAGAAATTTTCAGAACATCATGATAAACCATTCCTTCTACCATTCAAATGAAAAGCGTACCTGTGCCTTTTCTCCCCTCCCTTCGGATTGACGTCCCGTGCTTCGTGCCGCATCTCGCTCTCCGTACTCCTCTCGCTCGCCGATCGTAGAGGACTCACCGGTACCTCCCAGCGAAACGCTAGGGGTACTCTTCTTCCCCCTTAGCCCCCCGAGCCGCAAAGGGGCCACACAAGAACCATAGATAAGACTAGCTTCTCAGCTCACCTCCACGGCTAATCTACCACTCCAACACAACTGAGATAAACCCAATTCCTCACAAGCAATCCGTCAAACCACAATTCGGCAGCGTAACGTTACGCTAACCATTTAACCCTTCATCCTTCTTTTCCCCTTCTTTTATAGAAATTTGAGAACCACCTACCTTCCTAAACTATTATTAAATTAATTTTTAATGACAAACCTCTAAACATTCTCTACCATCCAAGTGTGACTCATCCCTATGGTTCTCCAAAAATTAATTTCTTTTTAATAATTAAAAGACTCAATTCCCTCACTCCCCCAAAAATCGCTCCTTAAATTACTCCTAGGGTTCCTAGATCCCCTCTCATGCTTTTAATAACTTTCCTAAAATAAAGTTGTTGATTTTTAGTAATTCCTTAATTGTTGATTCCTTTTAGCTTTTTACCCTAGGTATCCTACTTTCCATTATTAAGTTTCCTTTATTACAAGTTTCCTCATTTCTATTTTTTTTTTTATTTCTCTCTTGTTTTATTTTTTTATCATATATTTTTTTTTTATTATTATTATTTTTTTTTAAAACCCAAAAAGATAAAAGCACTCATAAAACCTTTCATTGTATTTCTAAAATCCTAACTTTTATACTCCCACACTTTAATTAGTTTATTTCTTCTTATCATTTAAAAACCATGGGTTTCAATTAATTTATCTCCCTCATTACTTTACCCCACCTTAATTTAAGAAGACTTTAACCAACACATAGGAGGGTTTTAGTTTACGCCCTTGCGTTTATTTTGTGTAGGATCTTTTCTTAGAGCTTATCAGAATTTTATCTTTGAGATGTTTTAAATTTAGGTTTAGATTGAACTAGGCGACAATTCATTAGGGGAGTCGTTTTAAGAATTTTATCAGGCGTTAAGGTCTTAGGGTCATCTAGGTTGTCTCATCATCATCATCAA
>ML786378.1:826115-837095 GCA_009831015.1 Picea engelmannii | reverse complement strand
AAGCTCACCACTACATTAAGACCCATTTATTTCATAAAAAAATATAAAGGTAGACATTAAGCATCTTGCTAAGGGAAAAGACCCTTAATCCTCATAGTTTAATATTGGAATGGTTAAATGGGGAGGCACATTTTTTCATGTACGTCTCAAGGATATATATTCAATGAATTCATATGTCATAAGTTTCCTATATAATGGTAAGGTAGAAAATTGATACATGTTCACATTTAGATGGTGATATAAATAAGGTAAGAATTTACATAACTAATTATTTGGCATAAGCATAAGAAAAAAATAAGCATAAGCATCTTTTTCAAGCATCTTTATCTTTATACATAACTAATTATCACATTTAGATGGTGATATGAATAAGCATCTTTTTCAAGTTATTTGGCATCATTCTAGAGTTTAAAATAAGTAAATGGGCATAGGAAAAAAAAAAATTATGGACCACTTGGTAACTCTTAGAGTTGTTTCTAAGAAAGGGTGAGGGATGGATAATAGTAGCTAGATTTGCTTTCCCACTTTTTCCAAATATTTTGATATATTCCTTTGAATTAAACTTTGAAAGAGAAAAAAGAAAAACAATTTTAGGTCATTGTAGAATTGATGGTGCCCATAAATGATAAAAATGGAAGCAAGAAAGTCAAAATCAATAATAATATAGAACTGAAACAAGAATGTTCCTATTTTTGGACTGTGAGGGGGGCGCGGGTGCTCAGCCCTATGGCCAATCCATGGGCGTACCCACGGCTTGGCCACAGGGCTGAGCATCCACGGCTCCCTCACAGTCCAAAATTACAGCAATTTAGATTTAAAACAAACAGTTTAAAACATATATCACATCAATTATATAGAAAACGCAACGACGAATAAATTGTTGTATTTTTGGACTGTGAGGGGGCCACGGGTGCTTAGTCCTATGGCCAAGCCGTGGGCGTACCCACGGCTTGGCCACAGGGCTGAGCACCCGCGGCCCCTCACAGTCCAAAACTACAACAATTTAGATTTAAAACAAATAGTTTAAAACATATATCACATCAATTATATAACAAATGCAACGACGACTAAATTGTTGTATTTTTGGACTGTGAGGGGGCCGCGGGTACTCAGCCCTGTGGCCAAGCCATGGGTGTACCCACGGCTTGGCCATAGGGCTGAGCACTCGCGGCCCCCTCACAGTCCGAAATTACAACAATTTAGATTTAAAACAAATAGTTTAAAACATATATCACATCAATTATATAGCAAACGCAACGACGACTAAATTGTTTTATTTTTGGACTGTGAGGGGGCCGCGGGTGCTCAAACCTGTGGCCAAGCCGTGGGCATACCCACGGCTTGGCCACAGGGCTGAGCACCCGTGGCCCCCTCACAGTCCAAAATTACAACAATTTAGATTTAAAACAAATAGTTTAAAACATATATCACATCAATTATATAGCAAACACAACGACGACTAAATTGTTGTATTTTTGGACTGTGAGGGGGCCGCAGGTGCTTAGTCCTGTGGCCAAGATGTGGGTGTACCCACACCTTGGCCACAGGGATGAGCACCCGCGGCCCCCTCACAGTCCATAAATACAAAAATTTACATTCAAAACAAATATTTTAAAACCTATATAAAATCATTTGTTTAAAAACTTACATGTTGCAAATGCAACGACGACCCCTCGATGACCTCGCGATGCTCACAACCTCCTGGCGACCTCAGTTACGCTCACGTCCCCTTTGCTCATGATCTCCCAGCGACCTCCTCACACAACAGCTCATGACAACGACAACAACAGCAAACGACAACAAAGTTTCTAAAACGTTTCAACATCGATGTGTCGTTAATATATAAACCATCTTTCGGCCGAAAGATAGTTCGGCCAAACAAATTTTTGGTCGAGCAATTGTTCGGCCGAACTATTTTTCGGCCGAAATATAGTTCGGCCGAACAATTGTTCGGCTGAAAAAGGATTGCCGGAAAGAAAATATCTGGCCGACCAAATTTGTACAAGCAAATCGAGGGGGCGGTTATTGCACCGTTCGATTGGACGTTTATGTTTTCAGCAGAAAAATAGTTCGGCCGAAAAAAATATCTTTCGGCCGAAAAAGATTATTAATTCGGCCGATTTTTTTTTTTTCGGAATTTTGGAGACTTGATTGTCACGAAAGTGTAACCCACCTCCATGATTTCACCCGGGACTACTTTGGAGTTCATACATTTGGTACTTCCTATTTGGACTTCACAAAGCGTATTCTCATGAGGGATTTCACCATAAGTGGACCACTTTGGATTTCATCCATTTGGTACTTCCTATATTCCATGACAAGACAACAATGACCAACCTTTTTGTCATGCCATCTATAAATAAATCCATGACAATACATCACTATGACACCACTTGACGTCTATTACATCAATCCTTTGACATCAATTACATATATGAAAACACAGGTCGTCAAAAAATACATCAATGATACTATGACAAGACATCAACTCTTTCACATCAATCCTTTGACATCAATGACAACATAATGCAACAATATCCCCCTTTAGCATTGATGGAAATACAAATATTTATGTCAACACCAATCATTGATGTCAACACGTAGACATGGAAATGATATTCATCAATACTCATCTCAATAACATCAATGTGATTATCTCTCACCCTTTGACATCAATTGAAAAGGGTAGTTTCCTCCTTGGGGCTCCTCCCCCTGCCTAAACTCTCCTTGGGGTTGCTCCCCCTATCTGTTGCTCCATTATCTGAACAATCTCTCCCACTTTGTATAAGGCATATCACTGTGATGCAATGTTGATAGCATGGCTATCAATTATATCTCCTCCTGGAAGCATGTTGTTGCAACCAATCATGGGAAGAAGAATAACTCCCCCTGTGGGTATGTCTCTCCCTATCTTCACTGCAATATGAATAATATGCTACCACTGTAATATGCTTCTATTGTAAATGATACTTCTCATATGGAACATAGATCAACTGCTCAATAATGATCTTCTATTCCTATCATGATCCTTGGACCTGTCCATGCATCAATCATCCAAACCCATGCCATACCATACATCAAGTGTATGCCAATCATACATACTATCTCATGCATCAATCATGAAGAAAAAGATATGTCAAAAATGGATCATGAAAAAATCATCAACCATGTGCACCCTCTTCCATACAATGTGCCAACCATGCACATAAGTCATATACATAAACCATGTACATCAACACCATACAGTATACCGTAAAATATCATCAATGGAGTGTATTAACCATATGCCAAGAACATGTGCCAGCTATGTGCTAAGCATGTATCAATATCACCAACAAATGCCTCTAACAATCCTCAATCATGTGCCAAACCGTGCATCGAACCATGAACCATAGCATCCCTAAGATATTTCTCATCATGTACTAACATAACCAAGTATGTACCATGATCTCATCAATATATGCATCCAATCCATGTACCAAACATGTGTCAACATCCATAAGCTATGTACCTTAGCCATGTGCCATATCACTCATGATATGCCTCTACCATAAATCAAGTGTCACAAACATGTGACAAGAAATGTATATCAACCATTAATCACCAATCAATGTATCAACCAAGAACCACAACAAGTGTCTAAACTATCCCATACATCATGAACCAAAATATATTCTAAAAACATAATACCAATGATGTACTTTAACCAAGTACTATCACCCACAACCATATACTATTTATAAGTGCATCAACCATGAATAAACATGTATCACCCCTGGTACTAGGAAAGTGCATCACCCGTACACTAAACCTCAATAAGATGTACCACAATCAAAATATCTTTACACATATGTCACATCAATCTATGGGTCAATGATACAAATAGAAAGTGCCTCAAATAATGTATCAAATCTGTACCAATCATGAATCACATTATAACTCATCAATCATGCACAACATCACCACTTCATCAACTCATCAACTACATGTCCCAATATGTAGCTCAACCACATGTCAAATTCATGCACAAAGACATCCAACAGATATGCCTCTAACAATACATCATAAGATATATCAATGGATCTCACATATGTACCAGCCATGCACTACAACAGATCTACCTCAAAACAAAATGTATAATGAAACAATAACACCTCTAGACATGTGCCAAGAGCATACCTCAATAGATCAATGATATATCTCTAGCTAACATCACATCAACATGAATTGTCCCATAAATAACATGTCATATCATCATTGTCATAACAAACAATGTTCCTCAATAGAAAATTCCTCAATCCATACTCTAGGGTTAGTATCATGCATCCAATATAGAAATCAAGAAAATGCTTCAACACTCAACCACATATTATCACCACAGATACATCAAACACATATGCCAACATATAATCATTAGAACTTACAACAAACCATGTCACACCCTCCAAAACAGAGTTATACCATCAAACCATGCTACAACTCTTCTTCATAGCCTTCGTTTCAAGGCTTTTACCACATGTATGTGGCATGTTCCATACACAGCTCATGTATGGATGCAACCTTTTTATAGGTCATCTCACATATGTATGTGACTTCTCCCACAGGAGCTCGCATATGCTTTAGAAAAAATCAATCTTGAGCTTGCATCATGGCTACCATTCTATTTTGGTTGTTCAGTCTTCTTCATCCACTTCTGAAGGTGTCCCAGCTTCTCAAAACTTGAGCTCTCAGCTTCCATATTTTCAACATTTTTTTCCTTTCTAGCTTCATGTGTTCTTCTTTTCATGCTATATGAAACACTCTTCATGGACTATCTTCTTGTGTTCTAGCAATCCTCGGATTTGTGACCAAACCCACTGTAGTTGTAGCATCTCATGGTGTGACAATGAACAATAGCGTGTCCCACTTGATTACATATCAAACACCTTATGTTGTTATGAAACCTTCCAACATCTTTCCTTGCATAATCTCTGCAATCCAAAGCTTTGTCACCATATTCATTATATGAGAGGAAATTACCATTAATTTTTTGTTCACAACTTTGTTTTGGTGTCCTCTGTGAAGGTGTCTCTCTTATTAATTTTCTTTGGGGTGTAAAGATGGATTTTTGATGGCTTCCTATCTTTGTTCTTTTTAAAGTTTCCTTTCTTTGTGTAGGTAATTGACTTGTAATTTTTATTCCACCTTTTCAAAATGAAGGACTTGCCTCATGCTTCTTAGAAGTGATAGCTTCAAGGTGTGTAGCTTCCTTGGTGTATCCAAGACCTGATTTATTATTTGGTGATATTTGACTATCCAATATTTCATTCAATATTTTTGAATTGTTTATGAACTTGATATGAGTATTTGACTTCTCTACTCTCTCTCTGACATCAACAACTTCATATTCCAACTTATGGAATGACTCTTCCTTTTCATTTACTTGATTCTTTAATAGTTCTTCTACCCTTTTGGATTCTTCAAGTTGATTCCTTAAATTTACATTGACTTTAATATCTCCAAGGCTTTTTCAAAGTTCATCATCTACCTTCTTCTTTTCTTATACTTGACTAGTTAGATCATTCTTTGGTTTCTTGATCTCTTCATATTTTTCTTCTAATTTAGTATTTTTACTTTCTTCTTGTTCTTTGAGAATTTTCTTTAGTTCCATGATATGCTTTGGGTACTTTTCTAGGACTTCATTAATGCATTTTTCAAGATACCCAGAAGAAATTGAATAATGTTCTATTTCCATGCTAATATCACCTAACTCAAATACAACGTTTTCTTTAAAATTCAACAACTCTTCTTCTTCATGTACGCAAAGTTCTACTACATCTTCTTCATTTGTAACAGAACATTCAACTTCACTAGGAGTATTATAATCAAAATATTTTGGAGATTCTTTACCTTCATTGTCCTTGACGGAATTGTCTTCCTTATTTTGGTATACCTTTTCTAGCTTCAACCATAAATCCTTGGTGGAAGTAGATTCTCCCATGCTTTCTTTGACAAAATTCAAGACTCCATTGAAAATGGTCCTGAGAGATAATGCATCATTCTTCTTTTCTTCCTTTTGTGCTACAAACTTTAACTTACTCTTTAAGGGAATTGATCCACCAATAGCTGCATTACAAATACCTTTTCTATTTTCCTTAAAAAACCCTTTCATTTCTATTCTCCATGTTGAGTACTGTGTCTCATCAAAGAGGGGAACTTCATCTGTATGTTCATCCATTTCTTTGTCCATGGATCTCCTTCAAAATTGTAAGGCTTATGATGAAGGCTTGCTCTCATTCCAATTTTTTGACACACCAACCACACTAAGAGGGGGGGTGGATCAGTGTAGGGATCTTTTTCTCCTTTACAAAACACCTTAGTTAGAAATCACCATTTACTCATCATTCATTACTTGTATTTATAACAAGCTGCATGTAAACATATTTCAACAACAAACATAATTAATAACCATCACCACAAGAAACAAAAGGAGCACAAGATATATGTATAAGTTTCTCTTATATTACAGACTACAATCCTTGGGGGTTTCTCAACAAAAACTGAATAGAGAAACAACTCCATAAGAGCACCAACTCTCAATGCAAGAGTGAACCTACAAATGTCGACACCAACTTAGAGGAAGAATTCAATCCTTAAGTACAAGACTCATTTTGTAGACATAATCCAATATGTCAATAGGTACACAACCTGTCAATAGTGTAACACACATATGTATGCACCCTTTCTGTCAGCATGTGTACATCTTCAAAAACTAGGGTTTCTGAAACTTCAACCTTCTCACTCTTAAGACCCTTTATGCCTCTGTCACATCCACTTATGACCTGTCACTGTAATCTTCCTTTCATTGCTCAAACTGTACCATCATCAATCACAAACATATCTATACCACCCAATAACCTATGCATGTTCTTCATGCATACACAATGACATATCATGGATATCTCACAATCAAAACAAAATTGAACTACTCAACCAACCAACTACCATATTCAGACATCAATACAACCATACAAAGAATGACTCAAGAATTCACCATACCATGAGAAAATATAAGCATGAATACAACATGTAACCATACCATATCTTCTGTAATAGATCTGAACCAATAGACCATTGTTTTGAGAACTTGCTTCAGACTTTAGGAACCTGGCACCAACACTTGCTCAAGATTTTATAGTTTTTCCCTCATGTACGTTCCCTATTATACTTCCATCGCATGTACATACACAACCTATTATAATGTTAGCCCGTGTACATCTCAGAAACTAGGGTTTTTCAGTACCTCATACTTATGAAAAATTTTATGCATCCATGAGTACTTGCAATGAATCTTTCACAAAGAATATATCTTCAATATGCTCAAGAAATTTACATGCAAGAGACCCTTGTTGTCTTATTTATACTACACCAAGTAGCTTCCTCATCTAACCAACTTCCTTCTTTTTGGGCTAACCCACTTCTAACCACTTTTTCCACTTCTAACTACTTTCTCCACAAATAGTAACTTCTTGACTTCTAGTTCCAACTAATTTATTTTTAATTGTTTTCTTGTTGCAACCACTTAACCCATTATTAACTCCTAGTTTCACTCACTTGACTACTCAACTTCTTCTAGGATATTCTAGAATAATTTTGACGTCTTTGACCTTCTAGATAACTCATTAGGGTTCTCCAACTTGACATGGCCATAACTCTCTAACCAGAAGGAGTTATGTGGTGTTACACATATCACCAGAAATGGAATGACGAGCACTATCCATGTAGAGTAGTCTCACATACAAATTCATTGATATTCATTAAAATATTACACAATCAATCATTGGGTTCCTTAACAGAGAATATAGGATGACTCAACCACTTAACCATTTGGACTTCACAAAGTGTATTCCCTTGAGGGATTTCACCATAAGGGGACCACTTTGTTTCTTTCGTTTGGTACTTCCTATTTGAACTTCACAAAACGTCTTCATGTGAGGGATTTCACCATAAGGGGACCTCTTTGGAGTTCATCCATTTGATACTTTCTATTTGTACTTCACAAAGAGTTTTCCCACGAGGGCTTTCTCCATAAGTGGACCACTTTGGAGTTCATACATTTGGTACTTCCTATCATCCATGACAAGACAACAATGGCCAACCTTTCCATCATCTTGTCTATACATCAATCCATGAGAATACATCACTATGACACCACTCGACATATATTAGACCAATCCTTTTTCATCAATTAAATCTATGACAACATAGGCCATGAATCCATACATCAATGATACTATGACAAGACATCCACTCTTTGACATCAATCCTTTGATATCAATGACAACATAACTGAACATCAATGACAACTAATTTTACAACAATAGGACCTAATTGGTGTGATATTGAAATCTTCTTTAGTGCTAACTCCGTTCATGTTCACTAGGAAATCCATGATAAGTTCACCGATTTTACTCTTGGTACTAGTGGCTAGATGAACCAAGAAATACTTTTCAATATTACATCTCTTTAATTTAAATGTTTCAACTATATTTGGATCAGGGAAAATTTTAGGGGATAAATTTCTCCCATGGGCTAATTTTCCATGTTTTTTCCCAAAAAAGATATTCACCATTCTAAAAATTATTCTCCCAAATTCTGTAGGAAAAAATTATTTTACCTTAAAAATCACCAAAATTTTATAAAAAATATATAAAATCCTTAGAAATTTGAATATTTTAAGAAAAATATCGCCAAACATTTATAATTGACATATAAAGTACCATTAAGATTTTCCAAGGTTTCTAGATTTCAAAATAAATTTCCATCCTTAAAATTATCCCTGATTTGGATCTATATAACTATGACTAGCTCAAAAATCAATGAAAATAACTTTGGGTTGATTATCAATCTTACCTTGTAGCTCAATCATGTGGGATTGGTAGTTTTATTTATTTTTGTTCAAGGCTACATAAATACTTGACATTCCTACCCACATCCTTCACCATGTCATCTTCCTAGATATTATGCATAGTCCTCATCCCATCCCCCTAGTGAGAACAATATTTGCACAAGTGGTCTCCTTCACATCCCCAACATTTTATTGATTGTTGTCTTGGCCTCTCCCCAAAGAAATCTATCATTTTATGTTCAACTTGTGTTGGTTGTACTTTCTGATATGATTGATAGCTAGCACTAACAAAATGTATCTTTAATCCTTTCTTTCTATGATCCATGTTTCCTCTCTACTTATCATGCCAAGATTTTTGAAAATCTAGCCTTCCCTTGTTTTTCTCATACAAATATTTGTCCTTTCTTATGGATTCTTCCAAACCTATGGATTTTATATTTGTAATATTATTGAAACCCACCCAATAAACCTATGGATATTTACCATCCAATCCTTGATAAACTCCACGTACCCTAGAATCTCGAGGAATTTCCTCTAATAATCCTTCATAGTCATGTTTCCTAACATGAGCTTAAATAATTCTTGCATATTATTGTCATAGTAATTATATGACAAGTAATTCTACTAGACGTATTTACTTAAATGCTTAAAAGAAACAATATTCTCATCAAAATTCTTGACTTTCTTCGGCTAGTCCCACCACATTGAATCCTTTCCCTAGAGATGATATTTCGGAATTCTGGATTCTAGTTTTGTTGAGTAGTTATGGAGATAGAATATTTTTTTCATTCCTAACAAAAAATATTCTACATCTTCACCCTTTCTATGTTCTCCATGAAATGGTGGTGGCTTGAGCTTCTTGAGTTCTACTGGAAAAATATCTGACTTGGGGCTCCTCCTCTGATGTCTAACAAGGGACACACTTGTGATTCTCTTTGGCTCTAATCGTGCATGTGCTCTTCTATTTGAGTGTCCTAGTGAATGATGATGTCTAATAACACTCCTTTATTTCCTATATCCTCTAGGTTTGTCCCTCCTATCATAATATCTAGATGCTCCTACTTGCCTTGTACTAGTTTCTTGTATTGTGCTTGAATCTTTATTGATTTGTCTATGCAACATATTCAGACTCTATAGAAACTGATTTTTAATTTTATTTTTCTCCTATGCATTTATTATCAAAGTTTCATTTTCTTCTCTATATCTCTCTAGTTCCTTATTCAAGATTCTCATATTCTCATCTAGCCCCATATGTTGCACCGTGCCTCTATGCTCATTGAACTCAATCTCTATATTTTCAAAACTAATATGTAAACCTTAGATATCATCTTCATGGCCGTAAGATCCTTGGAAATCCTCCATCTCTCAATTCCTTACATCGGAACCAAATATATTTTTCCTATACCTTTAATTCTAAAAAAATGTGCACACAACAAATACTTGTTAGAATTAATCATATTGTAAAATTGTCATTAATTAAGACACATGCCCTTCTTTCCTTGATTTTTTGAAGAACACTAATACACTAATAAAAAATCTAATATTTCAAATATATTAGCTTTCCACTGACTATACTTATGTTCCAGTTTGATTTCTGAGCTGAAAGTTATGGCTTTCTGAAATCAACAGTTTCACCCTTTTGCACTAATTTATTTGGTATAAATACTCTAAATGTTTAACTTCTAGCACATGTAGACACAAATATGGTGAGAGCCAATAAATTTTTTAAATTGGGTGTTGTTATTATTCCTAATTATGAATACATAACAACTCTCATATTCAAAATTTGATACTCCAACCAACTTTTACATCAATATGGATTTGACAACTTTGTCATTTTTACATTTCCTCTAGATTTATAATTTTAGCATAAATTCACTATCTTCCAAAGAGAGCAAAACTGGGGAAAAAGTCATCAACACAAAGTTTTTCATCTTGTTCATGAGGCAAAATTCTAACTAAATAATATTTTTCCAAAGAATTTATGAAAATAAACTTTGTAAATGTTTTTGGAACATCCAATGTTTTGAGTGGGCACTACACCCATCATTAGGGACAATAAAATATTAGTTACTAAAAAATAATATGCTGGA
>ML786378.1:789830-816394 GCA_009831015.1 Picea engelmannii | reverse complement strand
ATTGACTCTATTTGCATTGGTCCACATAGGTCAGTGTGAACTAGTTCAAGATGTTGTTTGGCTTGATTGGAAGACTATGGAAAACTAGTTCTCTTGTGTTTTCCAAGTATGCAAGACTCACATGGGGGAATTTGCTCTTTAAAAATAGGTAGACATTTGACCATGGAGTTTTTCTGAAGAAGACTTAGACTCTGAAATGGTAGATGTCCAAATCTTGTATGCCAAACCATTGGTTCATTTAGGGTTGATGCACTCTGTGCATAAGGTTGACTCATATTTGCAGTTCTGAGGGTAAGGGGAAACATCATATTTCGAGTCATATAGATTTTAGAAATCAATTTTCTGGTGGGGTATTTGTCATAAATTTTACAAGATGCTCCCTCAAAAAGTACCTTATATCCTTTTTCAATGAGCTATCATACACTTAACAAATTATGTTTCAAGTCTGGAACATGATAGACATTACATATGTCTTTCTTTACATTCTGTTTAGTAAGAATAGGAACAGTTCCTTTTCCTTGAAATTTGACTAAATGATCATTTCCAAGTGTAATATCAGATGAGATTGAAGAATCAAGGCATGAGAGTAATTCTTTGTTACCTTTCATGTGATTGCTGCATCCACTGTCCAACAACCAGAGATATTTAGGTTGTTGTTCAGTTTTGTGGAATGAGAGAAACATACCTCTTGAGGTGTCTCCCATATGATTTGACACATGTGCTCTGCCTGAGAGTTGATCTGCCTGCTTCTTCCTGCATTCAGATTCATAGTGCCCATACTTTTTGCAGTAATAGCATTGTATGCTAGTTTTGTCATTAGACCTTCTCCCTCTACCTCTTTGAGGCTGGAAATTTTGATGTTGATATTGTTGTTGATTTCTTTGACCTTGGAAATTCTGATTTGGATATTGTTGTCTGTTCCCTCCACTGGTATGAGGGTTACCTTGATTGTTCCCTCTTCCTCTACTTCTTCCTCTGCCATTCCCTCTTCTGAATGAGAATTGAGTTTGGAAGGCATTGGAGATTGACTCATCTGTGAGATGTAGTCTGGTCTCATGTGTCACCAGAGAACCAATTAACCCATCTGTTGAAAATCTTGACAGATCCTTGGATTCAAGAATGGATGTTACAACCATTTAAAATTTCTTGGGTAAACTTCTGAGAATTTTCTCAACAATTCGTTGATCATTGATGGTTTCACCAATCAATCTGATCTGGTTCACGATTCCCATGACTCTGGTCATGAACTGATCCACTGTTTCAGACTCTTCCATCCTTAGAGTCTCGAATTGCGTCCACAAGGTCTGCATTTTAACTATTTTGACCCTATCATTTCCTTGGTAGGAAGATTTGAGGATGTCCCAGGCCTGTTTGGAAGTACCAACGCCTGTGATTTTCGAGAAAATCGAATCATCTACAGAATTCTGAATCCAGAATTTCGGTTTTTTTTTCTTTGGTCCTCAGAGTTGCCTGAGCAATTCTCTACGCATTTGTCATGGCAGTGAGGGCGGCTGGATCTGGTTCCACATATCCAAGATCCATTGGTTCCCAGCATTCTTGTGCTTGCAAGAACGATCTCATTCGAAGAGACCAAAATTCGTAATTCTTTCCCAGAAGAATCGGACCCTGAGTTGGGCCTAGATTGCTGGACGACACCATGATTTTTGAATTAAAAAAATGCAGAAGTACAGAGGAAAATTTTATATTTACCTTCGATCGGTGAAACGTCGATTTGCTGATGGATGATGGGAGCTTATCAGGCTTGAATTTGTCCTTGGTCTCCTTGCAATGTGAGCATATGTCTTTCTTTTAAAGCGGTATGGGCTTTTCCCATTATTTGCCTTTCAAAATGCCGAAACGCGAAAATTTGCCTTTGGACTTTTCAACGGTCCAGATCGTGCTGTGATCTGACGGTCCAGATATTATCGGGATGTTGCGAATCGAGATTTCGCGAGTTCTGATGTTGAGTTTTTATGACTCCTCGATTCCCCAATCTCTGATTTACCGATGGCGTTGTCCTTTTGGGACTTTTCCTGATCGCTTTGATCGCCTCCACGTGTCCTAACAGATGGACGGTTGTGCTCTCTCCTCGCTATTTCATGATTTGATGTGACCCGGACTTCTCGTCTCGAGGATCCACGAAATGTCGATACGCCGATTGACTCGTTTGACGAGATGACGTCAACTGGGCCCCACAAATGGAGCTTTCCTCCTGTCGGGATTTCAGACTTCGCGGTTTTGAAGTGCACGAGATCCTTGTCCTCAGGATTCATGATTTGTCGAATCCTGATATGTCGATGACCCTTTCCTTGTCAGAACTTTTCCCGAGTCCCCGGATTTACGCCACGCGTCTGGGAGAGATGGATGGTCTTGATTCCTCCTCGGGATATCGCGACTTGCGATGCTCCGTTGACACAATGTGTCTGTCAACTTGAAACCCCGAATGCCGAAATGCCGACGGGCGCTACGATGTTCGCCACGTGTCCGGATAAACAGACGGCTGAGATCTTATCGCTATATCGCGTATCGCGATTTCGCTAGTTGCAAAGTCCTGTTGCAATGGTCTTTGAAAACCCCGAACTCTGAAATGGAGATGGAGTGTTGGCTTGGATCTGCCACCACCTGTCCTCTGAGATGGACGGTTCACAAGTCTTCTCGGGATTTCACGTATCGGAGTTTTGGAGTGCAAATAACCTTTGCTCGTCCAACATCCGATTCCAGATTTTGCAATGTGATGAGGATCGACGGCTCATGATATTTCCTATCCAACGGTCCAGAAAAACTCAGAATTTCGCGGATCGCGAATTCTCACGACTGCTTCTGACCTTTACACCTTGTGAGTCACGAAATGCCGAGATCTCTCCATGTGTTTATTGATGAACGGCCCAGATGATGTCGGAATTTCATGACTTTACAAGTCAAACAATTCTCCTTGGCGCTTCAAACGACTAAACGTCGTGCACCTTCTTGCTGATCTAATGACTGTCAGGCCTTTGCGCAAGATCTGATGGCTGAATTGCTTTCGCCTTTTCCGCGCTCTCATTGTCCCTTCTGAACTGGTTTCCCGCCTCGGATCTGTTCGCAAGATGAATCTTACGGCCTGCAATGGCTATTCCTTGTGTGTTTGACGTGATCTTTCCCGAATTTGACGAAATTTTCTCCTGTGGAAGAAAAAAATTGTGAATCTTTCAAAGATTGAAAGAATTTCACGAATTCTTTGTTTACTGCTTCAATCTTTAACAGATGTGAGCGAAATTTTTGAGTTCTTTAAAATTTCTCGCCTCCTCCGGCTTTTCTTCATCAATCTTTGACGATTCTTGAAAAGGTTATAAGAATATTTAGGGTTTCTTCTCTCTCGGTCTCTGCTTCCTCTTTCTTTTGAGCGTAGTACACTCTCCAACCCTGCGCGAGTTTCTTACGACAATATTTAGAGAATATTACAGAAAGCTTTCCAAACCTTGTGAAAAGTCTGTGTCGCGTGCTCTCAAGATCCGTGAAGCTCTGTACTGTGAGGATTGTGCTGTTCTCCTCACTGTGTGAAGAGGATTACTGTTGAAGCTTTGATACCATGATAAATTGTGAAGCAAAGAGAAATGCAGAGAGAAAGGAATAGAACAGTATATTGGAATGTATGAAGAAGTACTGAACGTACAGAACCAAGTTACAATGCAAGATGGTTGAGCTAAATATGATCAAGCAAGACAGAAATAGAAAGTACAACTGTCCAGTACAACTGGCAGTGTATAGTCAGATTGTTGAGGGTACATTATATTTAACAGCTTCTACTAGAGGAGGTCTAATTCTAACAGGTGAACCCACGGAGGTATAGGAAACACCATATTGAGCGTTGGTCAAGCACATGGTACCTTATGTATTTTCACTATTATTCTAGCTATTAAATGATTTTCATCTCCTTCTATGGGAATAACATGTTGGTCTCCATCTAGACATCATCCCTCACGATTATGGCCATGTGTGGGCTCCATCTGCACACTAGGCATCATGATTATTCCACATGACACATTGAGGCTCTATTCCACATGACGGAGCAATTTCCAAGAGCAATGGAAATGATTACGAGGCACTGAAAGGGTTAGACAGCAACCACTTTGTGTTAGATCCACACCTTAAAAGATGATTGTCCTTGAACACTGGACATAAGACTCTATAAAGATGACAAATGGAACTATAATTTTAATGACAGTAAAAGTCTATGAAATTTTAAGGATTCTATCATGTCTATGTCTATTTTAAATTATAGGCACTAGAGTTAGCACTTGCACTTTTAGAACTCGAAATTTCAAGTCTTAATATGGAAAGAAATGCACATATTTCTTCTTTCAGATAGAGAATAACACTTGCACTTTTATGAACTCTAAATTTCATGACATGATACCAGTGTGTGGATGGATACCCCATGAAATATTATCTCAATCAATCTGACCATGCAGCCAAAATAATATATTTAACGAACAAAACCATTAAGTTGTCTTAATATTGAAGAGAGATATAATATATTTAATGAACAAAACCATCAAGTTGTCTTAATACTGAAGAGAGATACGGTGCATTAAGTTTACTTTTTACTTAAAAAGGTAAAGATACTTCCTTTACCAACCTTAGTTTCCATAAATATATTGAAAAATTCATTCATTTTGAATTGTAACCAAATCAATACTACCAAATCTAGCACAACAACCTGTTACACATTAACATCATTCAAAAGTTATCACAATGACGCATCGACCTCCTTTTCTTTGGATTGAAGGTCCACCATGTGGTTTGTATATCTTTAGAGTACTCGATCATAGATTCGAATACTGGCTCGATGTTACACAACTGAACTAGAGCTCCTTTTATTTATTGGTGTGATTGACACTGTATCTTTAGTTATATGAATTGCATTGGAATCCGATTATTTATTTATGTGAGTTGGAGTACTATTGATTCCAAAATACTAGGAAAATGATTGGAAAAATTAAGATGTGTGATTTATTTCATAATCACATATCGTTCTATTAAAAAAGTTGTTTGCGAAATTGTTATTGAAAATGAGTGGGGCAAGCAACATGAATATAAACAAGTTCTTTGTTATTCATTGCTAATGTTGAGACTTAAGTCTGCACCTCTACTCTTCCTGCCTCTTTTCCCTATGCTTTTATCATTATTATTTTTATTTTGGTTGGTTGAGTCAATTTCCCTTTCTAAATGACTTGGTTTTTTATCATTATCTTTCTTGATTGATTCATTGCACAAATTGTTTATGTTTTATTGAACGATAATTGCATGCAGTGATTTGGATTGAAATGCGTGTCATCATGTTTGACATTGATTGAGCGTGCAACATGTCCACCAAGTACTTTATGTGTGCAAGAGACATCCAGGACCACCAAGTCCTTTGTATGAGAAGTAAGCCTCCACAGAACACAATAATTCATAGCAGTTTTTTTCGGTCTTAGATTTCAAGCCAAACAGACAGGTTAAATTTCAATGGTGGAGATCACACAGTTCGTCATATCAATGACTCTTTCACATTCGGGATTCCAGAACTTGTGCGAGGTTTAATCGCGAGAGTTACATAAGCCACTCCATGACTTCGGTGCCAAAATGTTAGAGTTGTCTTTGTTAGAAACTCTCGAATTCCTAACTGTCACAATGCTTAGGTGATCTTCCTTTGAGGATTTCCAAACACGACACTCAAAAACTCTTGAACACGGAAACGTCGGAGCCATGTGGCATTCATCTATCACTGACATGTGACATTCATCAATGGAGACACATGGCACTCATTTCAGATACCTTGGTTATGCCATCTACCCATTTCTGGGTGACACGTGTCAATCTCCTCATGAATACACGTAATATCCGAAGAGTCGAAGTCTCGATCAGTCAAATCATCGAATTGTTGATCAACGGCAATGACATCATGGACACAACATATCAAAAGAGCTAAAGTGTCAATCAGTTGACGAGTCGAAGCATCGAAGAGTCGAGGATACATGACATCCATCGATCGTGACATGTGGCATCCATCGGTCGTGATATGTGACACTCATTTCGAGAATTTTCATCACACCATTTTCTCCATTCCATGTGACACGTGTCATCCTTCTTTATGTGACACATCAAAAATTCACATTAGGCTACGAGAGATTTTCCTCTCGGAGATTTCTATCAAGAGCAGGAACAATCTCCCAAAGTCTCGAACACCGAACTCCCGAAGTATTTAATGGTAAATATTTCTTAATCCCATATCAATTAGCACTAATCAAGAATTAATGAATCTAAGAGATTGTCACTTCGAGAGATTCCAACCCAGAGAAAATGCAAATCGCTAAAGTGTCAAAGCGTTGAAGAGCCGGAGACATGTGACACTCTTATCTCATGACACATGGCATCCATCACTTGAGACACGTGGCATCCATCATATGAGACACATGGCACTTATTTTAAGCACATTTAGGGTTGTCATCTGCAATATTCTAGGTGATACGTGTCACCCTTTTTTTCATGAAACGTCATCGATTGTGATGTCATAGCCGCCACATCAGTCCGGGAAAATTTCCTCCAAGATATTTTTATTAGGAGTTAACACAATTTCCAAGAGAGCCATAGTCCAAACTCGTGAACGCCAAATGATTAAAAGATAATATTGGGTTAATTAAGATAAATGTGATTAGAACTCCAAGAGATTAGAACTCTGGGGGATTTCAAATCAAAGAAAGCACAGTTCTCCGAAATCCCGAAGTGTCAAAGCCCCGAACAACCGAAGTGGGTACCGAAATGCCACGTCACTCTATAGCATTGTCACTCCACGAGGTTCTCAAACTTATCATTCATAGTCTTGAACTCTTGAAATAATTAATGATTAAATTCTTCATATCAGGTTAATTAGCATAAGTGGCGGTTAATGACTCTAGGCCTCCATAAGATATGAATATTCTGTGCTCCAAAACTCCCGAAAGCCAAATTCCTGGAATGGATTATCTCTGTTAATGGAATATTTTAAAGTTTGAAAGGGGCATCAAACTAGGGAGCGTCGAGCCAATCCATATCATCAGATTTCCCATCACACAGTATTTCGACAATAGCCAACATGTACGGAACAAAAGTTCTAGAATCCAGACCCTGCAATGCCAAACCAAAATTGGGGAAACTATAATCCATACTGTAGAAAGAATATTAGAGACTCCATGAAAACACGAGATGATTTGCTTCTTTCACTGCCAATACATTCAGTTATCTCCATTGGCCTCCAATATCATGCATGCATTCCCATGATCAATACACAACTTGGTTTTTTCACTACTATCCATTTTATGTCAGATCTTAGTTCTCTCCAGCACATGCATAAGTCTAATTTTATCGCAAATAATAGTTTTTAATTGTTTAGTTCAAGACTCTTTTAAGTTTAAAGGATAATAGGTGGTCTTTTTTGTGTGATAAGAACCACTCTTTCTTATTAATTCAAGTGTGAAGTATACATTACTATAGTCCAACAATTTCTAGTTAAGTTAATAAGTTGTTTTACAACTGGTAGTGTAGAGTTAAGTCTCAGTCCCAGGTGGATGAGAGCCTCTGCAACTCTTATACATATGCAGTTTTTGTATGTTTTGAGGGTTCAGTTTTTTGGGAGAAAAATATCAAAAAAACTGGTTGGACCCATTCTGCACATGGATTAAATCTCTTTACATGGTGAATATACTATTGATGATAGTGTGTTTGTGTTCAAATTTGTACGTGTTTCTTATCTTGAATACAATTTTGATTTGTGTGAAGTACGTTTCCTTTCCTTCAACTACTGTATAAGTTGTGTTTATTAATATGCAACCTGTGTAAAAAAAAATATGTGATGAAGATTTGTTTTTGTTACAACCTATGGGAATGACTGTACATGTTTAATGCTTGAAATGATATTTTAAGATTTAAACTTCGCAGCAGATTTTTCATTTAATGGTTTGTTGTTTTTATTTTTATTTTTTACCTTTACTATCTCACTTATCTGTCCTTAGTGTACCACCATCCAAAGAGGACCCTTGTCCATGTCATTTGGCCAACCAAACTATTCTCATTTCTTGGTAAACCAACCCTCTAACTGACCCATAAATAAAAAAACCAACCATTCATAACTTGAGGTGGCCTAGCTCTGCAGGTGCAGACTTTAGAACCAACAACTAACATACTCTATTTGATAATTAGGTATTTTAAACATGTACATTCATCAATCAATAAATTTTTTGATTTATTTTTTTTAATAATTAATGCTTCTATGCTCTTCATTGAGATTTATTTCTAGTTTTTATTATGGTCGCAATGTATGCAACAATGAAAACTTTTTTAACATTGAAAATTATGATAAAAGAGGTGGAAGTTCAGAAATAAAGCTCAGACAATGGTAGGGGAGTATCTAGTCTTGTTTCCTTCTTAGACTGTGCAACATTTATTATCTTCCATCAATTATAATGACACATTGTAGCCATGACATCATGACAGAAAGGAAACACAATTTTTCAAGAACACATATATATTCAAACATTATTCACACATGCCACATGGAATTCGTACTTGTATCCCAGATGTTTACAATTATACAAACAATATACAATCCTCTATTATCCAACCCTCCTAGATTCGATAGCCACTATGTCTTCAAAGGGTTGGATTCATGAGGCAGAGTTGTTTTCTCACCAACACCTATCTATAATTGTCATAAGTAGAATTATTAAATGTTAAATGGCACTCCAGATTTCATGTAAAAAATATTTTAAATATAGCTATGTCCACATGTGGATTCCATGCAAAGCATAGATCTACGCAATAACACCAATCCACATCTTGATTCCATGTAACACATTACATTTTCCATAGATCGATGTGCCCATTGACATGGGATGTTGAGTGGGTAACTCAGCTGCAAATTCCATGAGTTAGTCCATCTACATGTGAGTCTCATGCTCGAATATGTGGTTTTCTAACAAAGATGATCGGTGAGCCTCTTCACATTCAGGGTTTGGATCTTATCTAAGTGGTTTTATAATGTTCATTGTCAATAGAAAGTATAGAAATCCTTGGAACTTCATTATACACTAGCTCTCTATCCATGGGTTTGATCATCTTGCTATTGGTGACGTTTGGACATCATTCCAGCCCGCCAGGGTCTCCTTCTTCTCATAATGTAGAGGTTGAGGGGAATAAAGAAAATATGTGAGATATTTGTTCATGTTCATTGACTTGGGGTGTATCGGTTTTACATAAAAGAGTTGGATGATGGTAAATGCAGTGCTAAAGTTTCTACTATTACATATGAACTCAATACCATAGTAAGAACCAACATCATAATGTCCTTTTTACATTTTTTGGTTTGTAGTGAAGAACAAGCTTCAGAGTTGAAACATGCGACCACAATAAAGGAGTATTTGGATCTCACCATAATGTATGCCATGATTGAGCAATATATTATCCTAAATGCATTAGGACTTTCACTAGAGCAATGTGGAATAGGAACTCACATAGGTTATAGACGATTTACATTCAAGTAAAAATTCACAAAAGATAATTGTACATTTATATTTGTGAATATGGGATCATTGCAAAATCCTGCCACATCAAAGACTAGACATATGAAGCGGGTCATAAGAAGATGGAGAAGTGTGGCCTACAACACGGAGTTTGAGGTATGTTTCCTAGGGACAAAATATGGAGATGTGTGGATTCAAGATATCTCCTTCTCTTTTCTCTACCTCAAGTCCCTCCACTTGTGGAGAATCATTATTAAGGACACCAACCACTTTAGGATCCTCGAAATTCGCAGTGACGGTTGGATTATCCTCAGAATCCACAGTTACGTGCTGCAGGCCCTCAAACTTGACAAGAGCTACAAGTTAGTTCTAAAATCTAATTTCCATTCACTTTTAAATTATACCTTGCAAATTTTTTTATTAATCTAACATTTTTAAACATATGCAAATTTCACTAATGATTTAAGATAATGCATTCTTAATTAGTGAACCTTTGCAGAGTTTTTGCAGAGAGGGAGATAGGGTTAATGCAGTCGCTCTTCAAGCTCACTTACTGGGGGGAGCACCAGTTCAGAGGGAAACATTAGGTTATTACTAGGTTGCACTTAAGGTAATGAGACCTCGCAATAGCACCCATACAAAAAGTTCAATGAAAAAAAGTTCAATTAAAATATTTATATGTAGAGAAGCAACATTTAAATGAAGTGCAAGCTCATTTCTAAGTTCACATGCAGGTAGTAATGGTTCCAAACAACAAATCAGGAAACTCACACCAGAAAATGAAAAAATCTAGACAACGGAAGAGGTGAGAGGCATGCAAACCACGTATGGGGAGCATCATGAGGGAGCGATAAGATGGATGCGGGTCCAAATAAAACCTTAAATCTAAAACTTTGAATAAAAAATGAAGGTTGAAAAATTTTTGGTTAAAATGTCTTTGACAAAAATGACAAATGATTCATATACCAAATAACACCTTGTTCAAAAATGAAATATTGTAAAACTTTGGTTAAAACTTCACATTGATTTGCATGTAGAAACTAATGTAAAAAGAAAAATCGATTTATATAATGCCTGCTTCCCTTTTCCTTTATGGCAGGGTGTAATAAAATCTCAAAATGATGAAGAATAATTTTTTTATTTCCGTACTAATTTGAACTATGAAATCGTACATGAATGAGTCCAAATAAAACCTTAAATCTAAAACTTTGAATAAAAAATGAAGGTGGAAAAAACTTTCGTTAAATTGTCTTTTACGAAAATGACAAATGATTCATATACCAAACAAGTGCCACTGAGTGGCTATGTCCATGCCAAAACACTTTGTGCATATTGATGCCCTGCAGAAAAAGCTTCGGTACAGTGATGACCATTTCTTGAGTGATTTCCATATATTTCCTTGTCAATATACACTATGTCTGACACATCATAGTTTGAATTGAATGGGATATTTTCAAATACAAATAATATTATATCAAAGCTAGCTTATATGGCTTTGTAGCTTTCGTTCATTGGATTGATTGGTTCAGCTTGGATTTTAGCTACAATCTCGGAAACTGGGGCTCATATACCATGCACCGACCATCCCCTTGTCTTCGTAATGGTGTAGAGATGAACCCACGGGCATGTTGTGTTAAAGCATAATCGCCTATTTATTAGCTCATTTCTAAAAATGACTTCAAAACTTGAATGCTCATTCCTCAATCACAAACCTATGGTTTTACAAGGAATCCAATCTCACAATTCACGCTGGAGGAGAGGAGATAAGGGGATTCTAATACTTCTTCTTTCAAGCCAATTCATTAAGCAAGCCCCTACGACAAGTCAAATATTGATTACCCTAAACAAGAAGTTGGTAGGCCTTGGATTTCACTACTTTTCTTTGGGGAAAAGTAAGATATATATTAGACTTAAAAGCAATCTATCTTATCTTATTTATGCTGGGGTAACTCGTGACGTTGCATGCGATGCAACATGACCGCTCATAATATTGCATGCATAAAAACGAGTGGAAGATACACATCCTTCTATAGATGATAAGGTTCCTAGGCCCAAAAGAGGACTTTTGAAGGTGAACAGTTTGGAAAACTTGGGTGTGACTAGCACTTGCATTAACCAAAGAAATTGCCAACAATTAAACTCTTCATGATTGGTCGGAATAGCCACAGTCTTGTCAATAGAGTGTCGATGTTTCGGATCCAAATCAAGATCCATCTTCTCGACAATGAGCCTATTAGACCCATAGTAAATACCATAGGCTCACAAACCTATGAGCTAGCTAAACACATAGCCAAGATCCTTAGCCCCTTGGTAGGCCACACTGACTCTTTCATTAAAGACTCCAATGACTTTATTAAAATCATTAAAAATGAAAAAATAAGGCCTCAAGACACCCTCATAAGTTTTGATGTTGTTTCCCTTTTCACCAAAATCCCTTTAAATGAGGCTATCCAAATTATCAAAGAAGTCACTAACCCTGAAACAGCTAACCTAGCTGAGATTTGATTATGATCCACTTTCTTTAGTTATCAAGGAGAATTCTATGAACAAACCAGCGGCATAGCAATGGGCTCCCCATTGTCGCCCATTGTTGCAAACCTTTTTATGGAAAATTTTGAAAAGAGAGCCTTGGACTCCTTTCCCCTAAAACCTTTAAGATGGAAAAGATATGTTGATGACACCAATGTTCTCTGGCCCCATGGTAAAGAAGAATTACAAAAATTCCTTCAACACCTAAACAACATATCCGAAGAAATAAAATTCACAATGGAACTCGAGGAGAATGATAGCATCCCCTTTCTAGACGTTCTTATCAAGAGAAAAAGCAATGGGGATCTAGGACATGCAGTTTATAGAAAAAAGACCCATACTGAGAAGAACTATCTCCACGCAAACTCCCATCACCATCCCAACCAAAAACTAGGTATCCTAAAAACTTTAGCCACTAGAGCCATAAGAATCTCCGATGAAGCAAACCTAGAAAAAGAAATAGATCACATCACCAAGACTTTTAAGAACATAGGTTATAAACACAAAGACATTAAGAATGCAATAAACATAGCCCTAGAAAAAACACGCAATAAGCCCACTATCCCAAAAGACCAGAACCCTAATAGAGACGCCTGCCTCCCTTACATCCAAGGAGTGACTGATAAGATTGCTAGAGTCCTCAACAAAAAAGAAATTAAGACCTCCTTCAAACCACTTGAAACCATCAAACAAAATATGAGATCCATAAAAGACAAAATCGACCCCCACAAAGGTAAAGGAATCTACAAAATAGAGTGCTCATGTGGAAAATGCTACATCGATGAAACTGGTTGCTCCTTCCAGATCAGGATAAAAGAACATGGAGCTAACATTAAGAATGAACGCATCCGCACCTCCGCGCTAGCTAAACACTCCCTTAAAACAAGACACCATATCTACCGAGAAGACACCAAAATCCTCGCCAAAGAAAATCACCTCTTTAAACGTCGTGTTAGATAAGTCATTGAAATCCGTAAACATCCTAGCAACTTGAACAGAGATAATGGGTTAGAATTAAGTGAAAACTGGCTCCCTCTCATCCACAACTAACAGTAATAATCCTTATAGAAAACTATCTCAAAATTCTTTAAGTTTAATTCATTAAAACCCCACCTAATCACTCTCGAATTTAAAACCCTACTAACTACCTAGACTCTAGTTAATTAAAACAAAAATTAATATACATTGATACAATAATAATTTAAAATAATTTCAAAAACAATTAAAACAAAACCCTAATTAATTTCAAACACACTAAATAAATAATAATAAAAAGGAAAATTTTACCAATAACAAAACCCTAATTAAATTTAACACTAAATAAATAATAAAAAAAGAATTTTTACCAAAACAACCTAGCTCACACTTAGATTCCACGTCAAATTGCAGTATTTAAACCAAATTCTTCTCATCATCTAAACCCAGGCTCATTGTCCTGAAGACGGATCCTGATTTGGATCCGAAATGTCGACACTCTATGGACAAGACTGTGGCTATTCCGACCAATCATGAAAACCCCAACCACATAAATATTTTTAATCATATTACTTCCCTGTATGGTAGGGAGACTCTGGACGAAATTCGCGTTTTAGAAAAGCTCCGGGTGAAGATAAAGAGAAGAGTGGCAGATCTGGAATTTCTTAAAAACTGCAGGGATAAAAACATGCTCCCCAAATTCGCGCAAATTCAACACAGAACTAGGAAAAAATGGAACAACGCAACTTTCTCCAGGCTAGGGTTATCCATCGTTAGAGGCAAAATCAAGAGGAACATGTGTAATTTGGAACACCTGTCCAAAAACGCGCTCAGATTCCACCTGAAACTCGCACAAACTGTAGCGCCCAAACTGTGGAAAAAAGTGGATGCCATCGCAGCCATGAAAGCTGAAAAAAGCTACCTAGAATCTCAGAACAGGCGCGCATCCAAGCTAAGACGGTTACTTACTAAAGAAAACAACAACGCAAATACCAAAACAAAAACGGTGGTCAACGTGTCTGCGCGCGCGTTAAACTAAGCTGAGCTGAGCGTATTAGAGAAAGGACTAAATTTCGTTGTTTCTCCAACCTCCATACCCATCGATAATATCATTTGTTCCGTAGAAGACAACATACAACACCTTGCCGATGAAGACAAAGAAATAATACCCCAAGACTGCTCAGTGATTTTGCGTAAAGATAAACCTCCAAAAAGCAATTTGAGTAAAGAGGAACGTGCAGCCTTAAAGGACTTAAGAAACGATGAAAATCTGGTGATCCTTAAAGCAGACAAAGGTGGCGCCAGCGTCCTTATGAACCTTAATGATTATAATAAGAAAATGAATGAACACCTCTCTCATAGTGGCAGCTATAGAAAACTTAATTGCAACCCTATTAAGAAAATTATAAAGCAAGTAAAGAATTCCATCAACAACTCCAACTTAGACGAAAGAACTAAGAAACATTTAACCCCAAACAATGAGATCACCCCTAGAATCTACAGTTTACCGAAAATTGACAAAGAAGATATTCCTCTTAGACCCATAGTAAATACCATAGGCTCACCAACCTATGAGCTAGCTAAATACGTAGCCAAGATCCTTAGCCCCTTGGTAGGCCACACTGATGCTTTCATTAAAGACTCCAATGACTTTATTAAAATCATTAAAAATGAAAAAATAAGGCCTCAAGACACCCTCATAAGTTTTGACGTTGTTTCCCTTTTCACCAAAATCCCTTTAAATGAAGCTATCCAAACTATCAAAGAAGTCACTGACCCTGAAACAACTAACCTAGCGCATATTTTCTTACGCTCCACTTTCTTTAGTTATCAAGGAGAATTCTATGAACAAACCAGCGGCGTAGCAATGGGCTCCCCATTGTCCCACATTGTTGCAAACCTTTTTATGGAAAATTTTGAAAAGAGAGCCTTGGACTCCTTTCCGCTAAAACCTTTAAGATGGAAAAGATATGTTGATGACACCAATGTTCTCTGGCCCCATGGTAAAGAAGAATTACAAAAATTCCTTCAACACTTAAACAACATATCCGAAGAAATAAAATTCACAATGGAACTTGAGGAGAATGATAGCATCCCCTTTCTAGACATTCTTATTAAGAGAAAAAACAATGGGGATCTAGGACATGCAGTTTATAGAAAAAAGACCCATACTGAGAACTATCTCCACGCAAACTCCCATCACCATCCCAACAAGAAACTAGGTGTACTAAAAACATTAGCCACTAGAGCCATAAGAATCTTCGATGAAGAAAACCTAGAAAAAGAAATAGATCACATCACCAACACTTTTAAGAACATAGGTTATAAACACAAAGACATTAAGAATGCAATAAACAGAGCCCTAGAAAAAACACGCAATAAGCCCACTATCCCAAAAGACCAGAACCCTAATAGAGACGCCTCCCTCCCTTACATCCAAGGAGTGACTGATAAGATTGCCAGAGTCCTCAGCAAAAAAGAAATTAATACCTCCTTCAAACCACTTGAAACCATCAAACAAAATATGAGATCCGTAAAAGACAAAATCGACCCCCACAAAGGTAAAGGAATCTACAAAATAGAGTGCTCATGTGGAAAATTCTACATCGGTGAAACTGGTCGCTCCTTCCAGATCACGATAAAAGAACATGGAGCTGACGTTAAGAATGAACGCATCCGTACCTTCGCCCTAGCTAAACACTCCCTTAAAACAAGACACCATATCAGCCTAGAAGACACCAAAATCGTCGCCAAAGAAAATCACCTCTTTAAACGTCATGTTAGAGAAGCCATTGAAATCCGTAAACATTCTAGCAACCTGAACATAGATAATGGGTTAGAATTAAGTGAAAATTCGCTCCCTCTCATTCACAACTAACAGTAATAATCCTTACAAAAAACTATCTCAAAATTCTTTAACTTTAATTCATTAAAACCCCACCTAATCACTCTCGAATTTAAAACATTTTAAAATTAAACTTTCTCTTTTAAGAATATTAATAAACTTAGGGATATTTCACCTATAAAGTTTTAAGCCTTAATATAACCTTTTAAACAAACATTAAAACCTAAATAACATTAATAAACAAACCCTTAAATAATTGAATAAACCACTTAAATACCTAATAATAAACCCTACTAACTACCTAGACTCTAGTTAATTAAAAAAAAAATTAATATGTGTTGATACAATAATAATTTAAAATAATTTCAAAAACAATTAAAACAAAACCCTAATTAATTTCAAACACACTAAATAAATAATAATAAAAAAGAAAATTTTACCAATAACAAAACCCTAATTAAATTTAACACTAAATAAATAATAAAAAAAGAACTTTTACCAAAACAACCTAGCCGACACTTAAATTTCACGTCAAATTCCAATATTTAAACCAAATTCTTCTCATCATCTAAACCCAGGCTCATTGTCCTGAAGATGGATCCTGATTTGGATCCGAAACGTCGACACTCTATTGACAAGACTGTGGCTATTCCGACCAATCATGAAAACCCCAACCACAGAAATATTTCTAATCAGATTACTTCCCTGTACGGTAGGGAGACTCTGGACGGAATTCGCGTTTTTAAAAGCTCCGGGTGAAGATAAAGAGAAGAGTGGCAGATCTGGAATTTCTTAAAAACTGCAGGGATAAAAACGTGCTCCCCAAATTCGCGCAAATTCAACACAAAACCAGGAACAAATGGAACAACGTAGCTTTCTCCAGGCTAGGGTTATCCATCGTTAAAGGCGAAGTCAAGAGGAACATGTGTAATTTGGAACACCTGTCCAAAAACGCGCTCAGATTCCACCTGAAACTCACACAAACTGTAGCGCCCGAACTGTGGAAAAAAGTGGACGCCATCGCAGCCATGAAAGATGAAAAAAGCTACGTAGAATCTCAGAACAAGCACGCATCCAAGCTAAGATGGTTACTTACTAAAGAAAACAACAACACAAATACCAAAATGAAAACAGTGGTCAACCTGTCTGCGCACGTATTAAACAAAGCTGAGCTGAGCATATTAGAGAAAGGACTAAATTTTGTTGTTTCTCCAACCTCCATACCCATCGATAATATGATTTGTTGCGTAGAAGACAACATACAACACCTTGCCGATGAAGACAAAGAAATAATTGGCCAAGACTGCTCAGTGATTCTGCGCAAAGCTAAACCTCCAAAAAGCAATTTGAGTAAAGAGGAGCTCACAGCCTTAAAGGACTTGAGAAACGATGAAAATCTGGTGATCCTTAAAGCAGACAAAGGTGGCGCCAGCGTCCTTATGAACCTTAATGATTATAATAAGAAAATGAATGAACACCTCTCTCATAGTGGCAGCTATAGAAAACTTAATTGCAACCCTATTAAGAAAATTATAAAGCAAGTAAAGAATTCCATCAACAACTCCAACTTAGATGAAAGAACTAAGAAACGTTTAACCCCAAACAATGAGATCACCCCTAGAATCTACGGTTTACCGAAAATTGACAAAGAAGATATTCCTCTTAGACCCATAGTAAATACCATAGGCTCACCAACCTATAAGCTAGCTAAACACGTAGCCAAGATCCTTAGCCCCTTGGTAGGCCACACTGACTCTTTCATTAAAGACTCCAATGACTTTATTAAAATCATTAAAAATGAAAAAATAAGGCCTCAAGACACCCTCATAAGTTTTGACGTTGTTTCCCTATTCACCAAAATCCATTTAAATGAAGCTATCCAAATTATCAAAGAAGTCACTGACCCTGAAACAACTAACCTAGCTGAGATTTGCTTATGCTCCACTTTCTTTAGTTATCAAGGAGAATTCTATGAACAAACCAACGGCGTAGCAATTGGCTCCCCATTGTCCCCCATTGTTGCTAACCTTTTTATGGAAAATTTTGAAAAGAGAGCCTTGGACTCCTTTCCCCTAAAACCTTTAAGATGGAAAATATATGTTGATGACACCAATGTTCTCTAGCCCCATGGTAAAGAAGAATTACAAAAATTCCTTCAACACCTAAACAACATATCCGAAGAAATAAAATTCACAATGGAACTCGAGGAGAATGATAGCATCCCCTTTCTAGACGTTCTTATCAAGAGAAAAAGCAATGGGGATCTAGGACATGCAATTTATAGAAAAAGCACCCATACTGAGAACTATCTCCATGCAAACTCCCATCACCATCCCAACCAGAAACTAGGCGTCCTAAAAATTTTAGCCACTAGAGCCATAAGAATCTCTGATGAAGAAAACCTAGAAAAAGAAATAGATCACATCACCAAGACTTTTAAGAACATAGGTTATAAACACAAAGACATTAAGAATGCAATAAACAGAGCCCTAGAAAAAACACGCAATAAGCCCACTATCCCAAAAGACCAGAACCATAATAGAGACGCCTGCCTCCCTTACATCCAAGGAGTGACTGATAAGATTGCGAGAGTCCTCAGCAAAAAATAAATTAAGACCTCCTTCAAACCACTTGAAATCATCAAACAAAATATGAGATCCGTAAAAGACAAAATCGACCCCCACAAAGGTAAAGGAATCTACAAAATAGAGTGCTCATGTGGAAAATGCTACATCGGTGAAACTGGTCGCTCCTTCCAGATCAGGATAAAAGAACATGGAGCTAACATTAAGAATGAACGCATCCGCACCTCCGCCCTAGTTGAACACTCCCTTAAAACAAGACACCATATCTACCTAGAAGACACCAAAATCCTCGCCAAAGAAAATCACCTCTTTAAACGTCGTGTTAGAGAAGCCATTGAAATCCGTAAACATCTTAGCAACTTGAAGATAGATAATGGGTTAGAACTAAGTGAAAATTGGCTCCCTCTCATTCACAACTAACAGTAATAATCCTTACAAAAAACTATCTCAAAATTCTTTAAGTTTAATTCATTAAAACCCCACCTAATCACTCTCGAATTTAAAACATTTTAAAATTAAACTTTCTCTTTTAAGAATATTAATAAACTTAGGAATATTTCACCTATAAAATTTTAAGGCTTAATATAACCTTTTAAACAAACATTAAAACCTAAATAACATTAATAAACAAACCCTTAAATAATTGAATAAATGACTTAAATACCTAATAATAAACCCTACTACCTAGACTCTAGTTAATTAAAACAAAAATTAATATACATTGATACAATAATAATTTAAAATGATTTAAAAAAAAATTAAAACAAAACCCTAATTAATTTCAAACACACTAAATAAATAATAATAAAAAAGAAAATTTTACTAATAACAAAACCCTAATTAAATTTAACACTAAATAAATAATAAAAAAAAAATTTTTACTAAAACAACCTAGCCGACACTTAGATTTCACTTCAAATTCCAGTATTTAAACCAAATTCTTCTCATCATCTAAACCCAGGCTCATTGTCCTAAAGATGGATCTTGATTTGGATCCGAAACGTCGAGACTCTATTGACAAGACTGTGGCTATTCCGACCAATCATGAAAACCCCAACCACATAAATATTTCTAATCAGATTACTTCCCTATACGGTAGGGAGACTCTGGACAAAATTCGCATTTTAGAAAAGCTCCGGGTGAAGATAAAGAGAAGAGTGGCAGACCTGGAATTTCTTAACAACTGCAGGGATAAAAACGTGCTCCCCAAATTCGTGCAAATTCAACACAGAACCAGGAACAAATGGAACAACACAGCTTTCTCTAGGCTAGGGTTATCCATCGTTAAAGGTGAAATCAAGAGGAACAGGTGTAATTTGGAACACCTGTCCAAAAACGCGCTCAGATTCAACCTGAAACTCGCACAAACTATAGCACCCGAAATGTGGAAAAAAGTGGATGCCATCGCAGCCATGAAAGATGAAAAAAGCTACCTAGAATCTCAGAATAGGCATGCATCCAAGCTAAGACAGTTACTTACTAAAGAAAACAACGACGCAAATACCAAAACGAAAACGGTGGTCAACCTGTCTGCGCGTGCGTTCAACAAAGCTGAGCTGAGTGTATTAGAGAAAGGACTAAATTTCATTGTTTCTCCAACCTCCATACCAGTCGATAATATCATTTGTTGGGTAGAAGACAACATACAACACCTTGTCGATGAAGACAAAGAAATAATATGCCAAGACTGCTCAGTGATTCTGCGCAAAGCTAAACCTCCAAAAAGCAATTTGAATAAAGAGGAACGCGTAGCCTTAAAGGACTTAAGAAACAATGAAAATCTGGTGATCCTTAAAGCAGACAAAGGTGGCGCCACCTTCCTTATGAACCTTAATGATTATAATAAGAAAATGAATGAACACCTCTCTCATAGTGGCAGCTATAGAAAACTTAATTGCAACCCTATTAAGAAAATTATAAAGCAAGTAAAGAATGCCATCAACAACTCCAACATAGACGAAAGAACTAAGAAACGTTTAACCCCAAACAATGAGATCACCCCTAGAATCTACGGTTTACAGAAAATTGACAAAGAAGATATTCCTCTTAGACCCATAGTAAATACCATAGGCTCACCAACCTATGAGCTAGCTAAACACGTAGCCAAGATCCTTAGCCCCTTGCTAGGCCACACTGAGTCTTTCATTAAAGACTCCAATGACTTTATTAAGATCATTAAAAATAAAAAAATAAGGCCTCAAGACACCCTCATAAGTTTTGACGTTGTTTCCCTTTTCACCAAAATCCCTTTAAATGAAACTATCCAAATTAACAAAGACGTCACTGACCCTGAAACAACTAACCTAGCTGAGGTTTGCTTACGCTCCACTTTCTTTAGTTATCAAGGAGAATTCTATGAACAAACAAGCGGCGTAGCAATGGGCTCCCCATTGTCCCCCATTGTTGCAAACCTTTTTATGGAAAATTTTGAAAATATAGCCTTGGACTCCTTTCCCCTAAAACCTTTAAGATGGAAAAGATATGTTGATGACACCAATGTTCTCTAGCCCCATGGTAAAGAAGAATTACAAAAATTCCTTCAACACCTAAACAACATATCCAAAGAAATAAAATTCACAATGGAACTCGAGGAGAATGATAGCATCCCCTTTCTAGACGTTCTTATCAAGAGAAAAAGCAATGGGGATCTAGGACATGCATTTTATAGAAAAAAGACCCATACTGAGAACTATCTCCACTCAAACTCCCATCACCATCACAACCAGAAACTAGGTGTCCTAAAAACTTTAGCCACTAGAGCCATAAGAATCTCCGATGAAGCAAACCTAGAAAAAGAAATAGATCACATCACCAAGACTTTTAAGAACATAGGTTATAAACACAAAGACATTAAGAATGCAATAAATAAAGCCCTAGAAAAAACACGCAATAATCCCACTATCCCAAAAGACCAGAACCCTAATAGAGACGCTTGCCTCCCTTACATCCAAGGAGTGACTGATAAGATTGCCAGAGTCCTCAGCAAAAAAGAAATTAAGACCTCCTTCAAACCACTTGAAACCATCAAACAAAATATGAGATCCGTAAAAGACAAAATCGACCCCCACAAAGGTAAAGGAATCTACAAAATAGAGTGCTCATGTGGAAAATGCTACATCGGTGAAACTGGTCGCTCCTTCCAGATCAAGATAAAAGAGCATGGAGCTGACATTAAGAATGAACGCATTCGCACCTTCGCCCTAGCTTAACACTCCCTTAAAACAAGACACCATATCTGCCTAGAAGACACCAAAATCCTCGCCAAAGAAAATCACCTCTTTAAACGTCGTGTTAGAGAAGCCATTGAAATCCCTAAACATCCTAGCAACCTGAACAGAGATAATGGGTTAGAATTAAGTGAAAAATGGCTCCCTCTGATTCACAACTAACAGTAATAATCCTTACAAAAAGCTATCTCAAAATTCTTTAAGTTTAATTCATTAAAACCCCACCTAATCACTCTCGAATTTAAAACATTTTAAAATTAAACTTTCTCTTTTAAGAATATTAATAAACTTAGGAATATTTCACCTATAAAGTTTTAAGCCTTGATATAACCTTTTAAACAAACATTAAAACCTAAATAACATTAATAAACAAACCCTTAAATAATTGAATAAACCACTTAAATACCTAATAATAAACCCTACTAACTACCTAAACTCTAGTTAATTAAAACAAAAATTAATATACATTGATACAATATTAATTTAAAATAATTTCAAAAACATATAAAACAAAACCCTAATTAATTTCAAACACACTAAATAAATAATAATAATTTTTTTTTTTTTACCAATAACAAAACCCTAATTAAATTTAAGACTAAATAAATAATAAAAAAAGAACTTTTACCAAAACAACCTAGCTGACACTTAGATTTCACGTCGAATTCCAATATTTAAACCAAATTCTTCTCATCATCTAAACCCAGGCTCATTGTCCTAAAGATGGATCCTGATTTGGATCCGAATCGTCGACACTCTATTGACAAGACTGTGGCTATTCCGACCAATCATGAAAACCCCAACCACAGAAATATTTTTAATCAAATTAAACTCTTCTTGCCCTTCTTGCTAACTGTAAAAATACACTCTATGCCAGCCAGTTTGCACAAGATTGGATAATAGTTATCTGAGCCTTGGCACAACTAAGGAAGCTTCCAGAAGAGAAATTAGATTTGGAACTGTGATCTCGTCTAAGGGCGTTCTGCCCCTTGCATTCACAGATTTCTGTAGTTACTGTTGCGGATTTCAAAGGAAGTCATTTTGGGAGCATGAGTGTTATGAACATTGGAGATAATGCCATGAATGAATTCCCTTGTCTAATTAATGAAATTTCCGATTGACTTATTGGCACATTATAATTGGTTTTATCAGCATATCTGAATTATTTCTGTTTTAAGACTTTTGCGACCATGGTTTATATCTAAATTATTTGAATTGAGAAAGTAAATTGACACATATATTTAAAGTGATTTCAGAGATATAATTGAGTAAATACTAAATAAAATCCAAACAATGAAAAATAATGAAATGGAAATCATGGATGCCACATCTTATACAACTTGAATAAAGACAATGATATTATGTTATATAAAATGTATTGTACAATTATATTGTATTGTGGATGCCCCATTTATAAACACATTTACAGCAAACCAGTTCCTCCCTCTACAGTCCAGAACATAATCTTTATTTCCCTTCTCGCTACTAGAGCGCTACAGCAAACCCAGTTCCTCTATTGTCAACGAGATAATTTCTTATTTCTCTTCTTGCTACTAGAGAGCTACAGAGACCTATTTCTTGCTAACTTCTTTTTTGGGTCTCAACCTTGTAGTTCATGAGCAATCATGAATGCGATGTCTTCATTTAAGTGTTCCAGGAATCCGATCTGTTGGGTCTCAACCTTGTAGTTCATGAGCAATCATGACTTCGATCTCTTCGTTTAAGTGTTCCAGGCATCTGATCCCCAGTCATGATTTTGAATAAGCATTAAGAGATTGGGTAAACAGGTTATCACTGCAGGTGCAATACTATTGCAATCTGTTACTGCTTCAATCACTTCAAGCGTTGCAAAAGCAATACTAAATGGCCATCCAAGACAACCAAACAACTTCACAATCAAAATCTGATTTCTCTGCCAAATTTCCTTGAATACACCCATTTCAACGTTCAAAATCTGCAGTAGAATGCAATGCTCTTTCATGCTTCACTGTGAAATTTTCACAACCCTAATTCTATAGAATAGATTCCTAGCTCAATCCATTACAGCCTGAGGTTTGAGTGAGCATATGTTTTCACAGTTTTAAGTTTAGGTTCTTATTAAACATCCATATTCTCACCGCCTGTTGAGAGGCCCACTCCCGTGTCCCCTGAATATGAGCTCAGAAGGAATCACATGCATGTCAGTGGATATAATTAAAATGATTTCCATTGGAATATTCGGCCATGAGCTCAGAAGGAATCACCGAAGATAAGCTCCGAAAGAATGATATGTACATCGGTGGATAAGAGAGTGGAGAAATTTCAAATATATATTTGGACAAAATATTCGCAGGAAAGACTTGTCCTATGTGAAGTTCCTGCGCTTTGTCCAACAAAGATAATCGAATCTTACTGCTCAACACCATAGATAGAGTTCCAAACGCCGTTGGTGGACAATAATATTCCACCCACCTTAAATAATAATAAGGGTGGCCCTACTATTATTATTTTTGGTTTGGGATTATCACACAGCCTCAACCATATTAATCGAATCAAACTATCAAACATAAGTAAATAATATATATTTTTAAATTGATTAAACTGGTTATCAAACAACGTGCCATCTTTAATAAAAGAGCAGCGTGCTCTCTTTACATAAATGTGCCCAGGATTTTCTGTTGTAACCAGAGACGTGTTACTTAATCTTAAAAAAGTGCCCATGATTTTATGTTCCAACCAAAGACGTGTTGCTTAATGTCACTTGTTTGGCAACCTACCTATGGTTTTCTGTTGAAAAGTTCAAACATGTTCAAACTTCAAACAAGACGTTCCAGATATCACTGGTTCTGTTGTTGGCTCTATTGTTTTAGCTCTTGATTTCGATCTGCATCCAACTTTGGGCTTAGCGCGCACCTGTTGGACTTTGCATTTTGGTATTTTTCTGACTGCTATGTCTGTATGTGTCTATGCTATGCTATAAGCTCATCGCAATGAATTATTTGCCTACTCGGTGCTTCTACATACAACATTAGTCTAAAAAATAAATGTATGTTCTCTGGCTGTTTATCAATATTAGAATGAATCCATAACCGTGACCTCCCTCTTGATAAGTCGTTTCTCCTGCTGCTGCTCCAGTTTTCGGGAAAAGGCCTCTCCTTCTCTTTCAATAATTCAGATATTTGGCTTGATGGGTCACGTTCTTTGTTTATTTTTGGAATTAGATTGGATTAGAGGCAGAACAATTATGTAGAACTGCCTTCCGCTCGTCGAAGGCTTAGCCGAAAGAGCTTCGTGTTGATTCACAAAATATTGCCATAGCAACTGTGGATCTTTTCCTTCTCTTCCTCGGATTCTCTATAATTGCTGATGGTTTTCTGGCTAATTTGGCTTTCTGTTTCTTCCTGGTATCCTTTGACACTTTGTGTCGTTCTTCAGCTTCCCTGTCGTTATTTGTTTTATCCATAGATATCGTGCCAATGCTAGCGTCGATTTTATCTCCTCCGGATCGGCACAAAACAGGCTAAGCGCACAACAAAAGGCAAAGCGACCCATCCAAGATCAAAGAATGAAAGGAAAAAATTAGTTGCAGGATATGAGCCACGTGCATATCCATATGGGTTGGTGAATGAAAACTTTACTATACAGGGGCCATCAATCCTACCAGGTTTGGTGACCACGCCAATCCTTTAGTGGCCCGCCCGACCAAGAAGGCTAGAAACCTTGTTTGACTAGCTCAATTTAGTGCAAAGAGATGGAAATTAGGTAGGAGGGGAAGGATCTGCTCGAGCATGTCCTGGAAACTTCTTAGCATGCATGTTCGATGTTTCAGACATACGAGGAACCAAGCAACACAAGCAACTCTAGTGAATTGGGGCGGTTCGTGCTGTAGATTCGGGATCCCTTTGTAGTTCTTTGGTGCTAATGATTTTTTTATTTTGGCTGGTGGAGAATGGTGACTTCCAAGCAACCCAGGCGGCTCTCGTGAATTGGGGCGGTCTGTGCTGTAGATTCGGGATCCCTTTGTAGTTCTTCGGTGCTAATGACTTTGTGCTTTTGGTTTCTAAAGAATGGTGGCTTCCTGGGGTAATTCTTTGTTCATATCTGTTTATGGCATGATTCTAAACTTAGCAACCAAGCTCAGTGCTCGTAATACCAAAAAATGTAGATTATTGACCTAAAGGTTGCAATCCAAGTGGTAGATCAACATGGGGGAATCACAGGGCTAAGTGAAAGGATATGTAATACATTTTCTTTCTTTCTAGTATTATTAAGTCGACTTAATACATCTTTTTTCTAGTATTATTATTTCTAGTACTAGCAATAATCACATTAACTAAAAAGTGGTTGAAATAAGTAGATTGACGTCATTAATTTTAAAAAAGTGAAAAATGGTGTGGATTGATGTATATCAACCACTTTTTATTTAATGTGGTTGTTGTTAGTTAACAGCCAACATGCATGGCCACAACTATAAACACATTTATACATTTTAAATGTAATAATTAAATATTATTTAGTAATTATTAAATTATTATTTAAAATAAAATTATTAATTTTTTAGTTAGTATTATTATTAATTAAATAATTTATTAAAAAAAATAATAATAAAATATATGTAATAATTTTATTAATAAATTATTAAAAAAAATTAAATAATAATCAATTAATAATAAGAAGTTAATAATAATCAATTAATAATTATTTATTTATAATTATTAAATAATAACAAATTATTATTTAATTAATAAAAAATAATTAATTAAAAATTAGAAATTAATATTTATTAATTAATAATAATTAAATGATTAATTATCAATAATAAAATAAATATTAAATAACAATTATTTATAAAATAAAAAATAATATAGCATAAATAAAATAAGTTAAAACAAAATAAATACATTAT
>ML786378.1:774010-789780 GCA_009831015.1 Picea engelmannii | reverse complement strand
TTCCAAGATCACCATACTTTTGTTGAGTTAAGAGGTTAGGAAGGTTGGTAGTGTGATCAATATTTTGAAAATGAGATCTAATATGGGTATAGGCTGGACAATCTAAGAGAAAGTGTTTTTCATCTTCAACCTTCTTAGTGTTAGAAAGATGACACACTCTTTCATCCCATGGCGTTTTAGGAATTGACCAACGCTCAGTTTCACTATGGAGATCGTGAGAATTTGTTCTTATCTTAGCAATGCTTATTTTTTTCTTTACACTTGGCAAAACAGATAGATAATTTTGATCTTCTAGATTAGGGTTGATTACATCTTTATAATACCTTAATTTTTTTTTTCCCTCTAACTCTTTATCGCACTACATTTTTTCCTTAAATTTTGATTTGACGTTTTTTTAATAGTATCTTTATTCTGTAAAATGGTTTCTTCCATTATTCCCCAACAGTTTAGCCAAGATTGGGTGTCTTTATGCCATCCTCGCTTGAGTCGATGGTGGTTATGTTATGACTTGATTTGGAAGCAATTTTAGGTAGCCTCTTGTCTTCCATGTTGTTTAACTTGCTCTTATACATTAGGTATCTAGTCATAGTCATGCTCTCAATAGGGGAGAGGGCTAGTTTCTATGAGGAGGATGGGATAGGATGTAATTCCTTTAATTTTGAGATTATAGGTTATAAAATTATTTTGTATTTGCTCTATCTTTCTCCACGATTCACGAGAGATACTACAGCCCCATACTTCACATCGAGTTTCTTCTTATCCCAACTCCAAAGTTAAGCTGATTTACAATTGTTTTCAAGCACATAATAAGCTTTCCATATAGATTATAAATAAATTTAGCAAAAATAAAATAGTAAATAACAAAGATATTAATAAAATTAATAATAATAATAAAGCATTACATATATTTATTATAATAAAATAAAGCATTATAATGTATTTATTATAATAAAGCATTACATGTATTTACAATAATATTAATAATAAAATTTAAATAAAGTAAAAACACATTTATAATATATTAATGTATTATATTATTATATTAAAGTATTGATACAATCAAATATTATTTATATATTAATTAAATACATTAATGTATTATATTATTATATTAATATAATAAAACATTTTTATATATTGATAAAGTATTAAAACATTAATAAAGTAATAAAATATTAACAATGTATTAAAATTTTGATGATATAATGTATTAATAAACTAAAGTAAATTTGTATTAATTAAATAATATATTAATGATATATAAATTAATGTATAATATAATAAATAGAAGTATTAAAAAATTATTGTAATTTATAAATTAAAATATTAAAACATTAATGAGTAATTTATTTTATGGATGTAACGTATTAATTGATCAATAATAATGTAAAGTACATGATTTATATTTATACATTAATGTATAATAGAATGTATTAATGAAATTAATAAATATCTTAATACAATAAAAATTTTTTTTAAGTAAAAAGGGATAGAACCTGTTATATTATCATTATCAAGTTACAGTAACTGCTTATGATGCCAGTTGTCCTGTCTAAACAGGAAACCAAGACAGCGGGGCATCCTCTGCCATTTGTTTCCCAGCAAACAAAACTATCAGAGAATCGTCCTGCCCGAAGGAAACCAGGACTTCCAGCCATTAAGTTTAAACTGTATGCCAAAAAATTAGTTGCAAAATAGCTAAGATCTAACTGGGCGAAAGCCTGGTTCGGAAACAAAAACAAAATTCTAACCAGGAACAACATTGAACCTCTTATCCGGTCAGCTCGTCCTCATCCTCGTGCTTTCGCAATCTTGCTGGAAACGCATAAGCTTGTGCACACGTAGGGCATTTCCGTTTAGGGAGAGTCCTAGAATGAGCAACGAACAACATGTCGAGTCGATGGTAGATTCAAACGATGTGAAAGATTTGGTCGTCCAACAGGTTCCGCGTATCGAAGATTAGAGTGAGGTACCCCAAATTGGTGAAGGGGTGTTAGTCTTGCCAGTGGCTGTCAACGAAGGCTGAGGGAATGGGCCCTGTTGCTCCCTGACTTGCATGTGTTGTGGAGTCATGATGTGTCGGTCGGTTAGAAAGCTAGGTCGTTGCTTCCATAGGTGCACTGGGGGGTGAGTCTCTGCTTCCCTTTATGCAGGACAAAGTCTCTTCTTCAACATAGCAGGTGTTAAAATTATCCGCTGGGCGATTTGCACTGGAACCAAGCAGTTTGCACGAAGGCAAAATCTTGTCATCAGTGCCAAAATCAGTGGGTGGATTCCAATTGTTCGGGACTTTGAACAGAGGGAACTTGGGATAGATTTGCATGGCGTCTTCCAAGGTGATCTCTTCCACGTATTCCATTAGAGGTGTTCATGGTTTCCTACGCCTTTGCAAGAATGCCATGGCTAACGCCTGTTGAAATTTCTTTTGTCTCTCACGGCGAGATTCGGCTGCATACCAAGCGGCACCCCTACACGGCTTACCTCATGCTCTGGGCATGGTGGAGACCCTGGAGATGACCAAGGTTCCTTGTGTGTGGAAGGCTCTGCTCCAGAGCTCCAGTGGGTCTGCAAATTGCCGCTCTACTAAAATTAACTCTGCACTCGACGCTGCAATGAGTAAATGTCGCTCAATTCTATCAAGGTGGATGATAAGGAGGAGGACAACAGCAACCGCTATGGCCATTAAGGCTTGCTTCCGAATGTGCTCGTGCACTGTACTGATCACTTGCACGAAGGGGCTCATCGCCTGGATATGGCTGCATGGATTCATGCTTGGTTAATCGCTGAGGAGATGGTCACCTGTGGATGTATTAATGGTGAATCTCGGCGTTGTCCCGTATGGCTTCGCTTTGCAACGTGGCACCCCATCCAGGATATCTTAATATAATATTAAATAATATAGTGTTAAACAATTAATATAATAATAAAGTAAAAATACATTAAAATTACTTTACAATATTATTATATAAATACATAACATTAATATATTACAATTTTACTTGAAAGTATCAATTCATTAATACAATATTCATCTATACATTAATTCAATTAATACAATAATTATTAATACATTAACACAATTTGCTACATTAATAAAGTAATACATTGAAAATATATTAATAAGCTAGTAATATATTAAGAAAGTATTAATACATTAAATTTACATTTTATACTATATTAAATTAATTATTAGTATTTTATTTTTATTAATGTATTAACAATTAAATTTAAACATTACATTAATGCATTGTATTGAGTTATTACTAAATTAATTCTTATAAAGTAATACAGTAGTAATGCAAAAATACATTAATGTGATATTACATAAATGAAATAATATATTAATGATCTATTAATTAATGTATTAATATGTAAATAAATTAATTTATTAATGTATTAATGTATTGATTCAGTATGACATTAAAGTAATGTATAAATTAAAGTATCAATGTACTAATGTATTGATGTATTAATTAAATAATACATCAATGATATTTAAATTAATGTATAAAATAATAAATACAAGTATTAAATGTATTAAATAATTGAAAAAATAATGTAATTTATAAATTAAAGTATTAAAACATTAATGTATAACTTATTGTATGAAGGTAATATTGCGCTATGTATGTCATTGCAATGTTGGGCTATGCTTGTCACATTAGGTTCTATGCATCACATAACAACAAGGGGTTATGTTCGTCACATTGCGACATTTGAAAATGTTTGTCACATTGTGACGTCACATTGCGTTGCTAGGTGTTACTATGTCACATTGTGACATTAGGTTCTATGCATCACATAACAACAAGGGGTTATGTTCGTCACATTGCGACATTTGAAAATGTTTGTCACATTGCGTTGCTAGGTGTTACTATGTCACATTGTGACATTAGGTTCTATGCATCACATAACAACAAGGGGTTATGTTCGTCACATTGCCATGTTTGGAAATGTTTGTCACACTGTGACGTCAGAATATGCACGTATATCACATCGTGGTGCTATGGTTCGTCATATAGTTATGCTGAGTCTATGTGCATATCATTGCGACGTCAGAAAGTTCATTACATTCTCACAAAGGAAAGAGTTTTGTAACATAATGAGGTATGAACATGAACGTCGCATATCAAAGTGGGTTATGTTCATCACATTGCAACATTAGAAAATAGTCATTTCATTGCAATGTAGGGTTATGTTTGTCACATTGTGACAATGGGTTCTGCACATTACATTGTGAGAAGACGTTATATTCGTCACATTGCGACACTTGAAAATGTTTCGCACATTGCGCAATGACAAGGCTAGGTTCATCACATTGTGACGACAAGGCTATGTTCTTCAGATTGCGACGTCCATATATGTTTGTCACAGTCTGATGTTATTATGTTTATCACATTAAAACATCCATTTTTTCTCATCAAACCGTGATGAAAGGGCTATGTTCATCACATTGTGATGTCTGTATATGTTTGTCACATTGTGACATTACTATGTTTGCGATGACATGGATATGTTTGCGATGAAATTAATATGTTCATCACGCTGCAACGACAAGGTTATCATCATCACATTATGATGTCCTTATATGTTCGTCACATTTCAACATTACTATTTTCATCACATTACTATGAGGCTATTTTGTTAAATTGTCATGATAGGGCAATGTTCGTTGCATTGGATCGTTCACATATGTTCATCACATTGCGACATGAAATGTTTAACACATTACGACATCGAGACCATGTTGATTATGGTTAACCATGTTGGACCATGTTTATTGTGGTTAGCCATGGTTTATTGTCGCATTGCAATGCTGATAAGGTTTTATTTGTTAGATTATGACATCAAGTTTTGTTCGTCACATCACATCATAAGGTTATGGTCATCACATTGCAACATAGCGTTTTTTCTTATCACACTATGGAATTAGAATAGGTTTATTACATTTTGATACTGGGTTATGTTTGTCACATTGCAACGTCAAGGAATTGTTGTCTCATTGCAATGTTGGGCTATGTTTGTCACATTGCGACATTAGGTTGTTTATGTCACATTGGGACAATGGGTTATGTTTGTCATATTGCGAAATTTACAAATGTTTCTCGCATTATGACATTAAGATATTTGTGTCACATTGTGACCACGAGGCATATGTTTGTCATATTGCGACATTTTGAAATCTTTCACACATTATGATGTTAGGATATTTGTTTCACATCACATTGCGACAATAGTAAATTTTTGTCACTTTACGACGACAAAGCTATGTTTGTCACATTCTGGAAATAGGGATAGGTTCATAACCTTGCTATGTTACTATGTTTGTCAAAATGTGACAATGATGACGAAGCTATGATGAGGATATGTTCATCACATTGAGACAATAGGACTATTATGATCACATTGCAACAATACTATGTTACTCATATTGCAACTTTGACTTTACTTTTCATATTACAACATTGGGTTATGTTTGTCACATGACAAGGTAGGTTCATCTTCCACACATTATGGAAATAACAAAGTGTTTCATTTGTCATAAAAATAGGAGCTTTGAACTCATGTGATGTATTACATAGAAAGAAACTTAGAATCATATTTGTTCTAAAGATATTGATAAAAAAATTATCTTTAACTTTAGAGATGATGATTTTTAGTTGTTCTAAATAAGTCTCGCACCCATACAAAACTTTAATTAAATTCCACATAGACACACACATATAATGTTTTTTTTTCTTGATATAATAAATGCAATCAAATAATAAATGTAATGTTTTTTCTTGATATAATATTGATATAATAATGTCTTCTATACTCTCTTTTGCAATCAAATGATAAATGTAATGTCTTTTTCTTGATATAATAAATGTAATCAAATGATTGTATAATGTATTTTCTTATTTTTTCTTAGATATAATATATTTTTATGAAAATTATGTATTAATGTATTTTATAATCAAATAATAAATTCAAAATTTTTTCTTCAGATATAATAAATTTAATTAAATAAAGTTATAATATATTTTTCTTATGTTTTTTTCTTAAATAATAATAATGTTTTTTATATAATGTCTTTTTTCTTGTAATATGTTTTGTAATCAAATAATAAATAATAAATGTAATGTTTTAAGATCGAATTCAAATAAATTAAAGTAAATTAAACAAAAAGTAATATAAACAAAGACAATACAGCAGAAGATGTCACAAACAGTCACTACTGTAGGAATGCGAGTGTCGAGCTTCTTCCTCATGGCAGCCCTACGATTCGATGGACTAATATTTTATGTTATCCACGAAAAGAATATATAATACAAATCACTGCAATCTTCTAACAATGACCCCAAATTTTGGTTGAGACCTATTGTAGTTGGTTAACATTAACAGTTATGAATTCAATTAAAACAATGACCCCAAATTTTGGTAAGGACCCTGATATCCAAATTTATTTAATCTTTAATATTAAAAAATATATATAATTATTATTTTTATTATGGTAAATATCATCATTATAATAAATAATTATCTCTTTTTAATGGTAATATCATTATTACAGTAGCAATGGCATCAATTATTCCGAGTGTATACAATTTTAAGTTTTTCAAAAACATTGCGTGTAAATACATATAAAAACCAGAAACTGGTTTTCTGCGATGATGAAACCACTACATAGGAAAATAAACCGGAAGTTAATAATGGTTCAGACATATTGTAGTTGGTTAGCATTAACAGTTCTGAATTCAATTAAAACAATGACCCCAAATCAAATTAGGGTAGGATACCTCCCCGACTTCCTCACTTGTGCTCCTGGTGGGTTCTTCTTCTCCCATACCAGGAAAATGATTACTCCTCATCGCAGGAGACCTAGCAGAGATTTATTGAATTCTCGTTCAATAAATCGATCAGAGTATTATAATCGAGAGCTTGGGCACTGGTATTACTCGTAGCCGCTGTCGTCATTGCAAGAACATTATTAAATTCTCTTCTCAAGATTATACTTATTATTTTAATTCAAGAGCTAGCAAGAGCACTCAGAGAGGGAGGCTGGAAAAAATTGTAAGAAAAGACCTAAAATAAAACTTTTAAGCTACACAACAAACATACAAAATTATTACTATGATTGCAAACGTGTTGGTCATAATGCGATGCTCATCATGAGAGAAAACATACAAATTACAATGCAAGCAAACAACGAATATGACAAATTGTGAAGTAAAGAGAAATGCAAAGAGAAAGAATAGAACAATATATTGGAATGTATGAAGAAGAGATTGTTAGAAGATACAATGTAATAGAAAGTACAATTGTCCTATACAGTTGGCAGTGTAAGAATAGAACAATATATTGGAATGTATGAAGAAGAGATTGTAAGAAGATACAATGCAATAGAAAGTACAACTGTCCAATACAACTGGCAGTCTGTTGAGGTTACATTATATTTAACACTCCCTCTTAAACTCAAGAGTTACAATCATCTGACTATGCCTAAGTGTTGTCTCTGAAAATAAAAAACTGACTTTCCTAGTGGCTTTGTAAAGATATCAACAAGCTAATCTCGAGAACCACAAAATTGTAGTGCAATATCCCCATTATTGACTAGCTCGTGTATGAAATGAAACCGATTGTCAATGTGTTTACTTTTCTTGTAAAACACATTGTTCTTGGATAAAGCAATTTCTAATGTATTGTGACGACAACGCGGCCCCTTCACCACCCGCAGGTCGGAAGGTCCACGCACACACACAGGATCTTCTTCTTGTCACGGCCCGAAGAACTCTTGAATAGCTCTTATATTTCCCTGTCGGGAAATATCTGCACCCACAGATCTCTTCGCACAATTTCCCTTGCTTTACTTATCGGGAAATCGGGACTCGCGACTTCACGATGCCCACGGCCGATCACTGGGCTCTCGGATCCCTGAGACCCGATGGCCAGTCAACGCGGACTTTCCCCAGTCAGAACTTCTGCTCTTTCATGGTTTCGCAACTCGCGATATCAAACACGTTGATTTACCGATTCCCGATACCCGATGTGCCGGAACTCCGACGCACACGCGCGAGTTGACTTTTCCACCTCCCGTCACTTCTATTGGGATATCGGACTTCGCGGAATCGCGAATGTTGATGTCAATGGATTCGAGACTTTCCTTTTCCCGATCCCCAATATGATACGCCACCTGTCCTCCACTAACTCCTTTTGTGGCCCACACACTCTCCCGTCGGGATATCGCATATCGCGATTCCAAGCTACAAGAATTTCTTACCTCCGAAATCTCTGATGCTTCGAACCTCGACTTCCTGGAATCTCTGGACACGCGTCCCCACTGATGGACGATTTTGGGCTCGTTGGGATATCGCGGATCACGATATCGCAATTCTAGTTGCAACAATTTGGAGCTTTGACTCGCGAATCCCCGATACACGATATCACGTGTAGATCCGACGGTCCTTGTGACTCGGATCGACGACTTTGCCCCTCCTGAGCTTTAAACCTTCGGACGTTCTCGCCGTAACCTCCTTGCACCTCCGCAATATCCAATGACCCTCAAAACTTTGCGAAATCTCCTCAGAGGATTTCGACCGTCCGTTCTTCCTTTGATGATTCTGCGAAACGATTGCATTCCTCTCCACGAAACTCGTCTGCCTGCTCGCAAGCCTGGGACGCTTCTTGCAATATTTCAAGGCACCAAATCCCTGTGCTTTTCTTGGTAAATACTCAAGGTTCTAGACCTCCTGAGCTTTTTCACGACCCTCAGGTCTTCTTGGAAGCCTTTTGCATGCACTCCTTACGGCAATACTTCAACCTCACTGAGTGTTGAAGTTCCTCGACTCTGCGCACGCCTGCAACAGTAGTCTTTTAACACTTTACTCAGGTTCGCAACCCTGAGACTTGGTTCATGGCTTGAATCCAATGTGGCTCCTTAGCTGCTTCCTTAAATGATGTAGGTTGACATGACATTAAAGAAAAAAGATTGTGTTGCTCAAAGTCATCCAACTACTGATGGATTTCTCTCAAACTTCTAGTTCTCTGATTTTGTGGTTCAGAGAATGATTCTCTACTAGAAGTTGAGTTATCGTGTGAGTGTTCAGGTTGTCTTTGTACTTGCAATCTTGGAAGAATAGTTTGAGGTACTTGTTGTTCTGAATTTCCTGTGTTTTCAGAACTTGGTAGCAATGGATTGTGACTTTCCATTTGCTAATTTTCTTAATCATTCCAGAATTGATTTTCCAGAAATTTTACATCTCTGCTAAGAATTAGTTTCTTGGTGATTGGATTGTAAATCCTGTAAGCTTTAGATGTTTCGCTATATCCAGTGAAAATACATTTCTCACTTCTGTCATCAAGTTTCTTCCTTAATTCAGAAGGTATGTGAGCGTATGCTATGCATCCGAATGTCCTTAGATGCGCTACATTGAGCTTTGTTGCACTCCATGCTTCTTGGGGAACTTTCATCTTTAGACTTGTGGTTGGTGATCTATTCAGGAGATAAACTGAGCATGCTACTGCTTCAGTCCAAAAAGTATTTGACAAACTTTTTTCTTTGAGAAGTGTTCTTGCCATATTCATTATTGTCTGATTTTTCCTTTCAACCACTCCATTCTGTTGTGGAGTATACCTGGCTATTGTTTGCATGATAATGCCATGTGATTTGCAGAAATTTGCAAATTCTCTGGAGTTGTATTCTCCTCCTCCATCTGACCTGAGTGCTTTGATATATTTGTCACTCTGTTTTTCAGCTTCTGCCTTGAATTCTTTCAATTTTGCAAATGTTTCAGACTTGTGTCTGAGAAAATAGATCCATATTTTCCTGCTAAAATAATCAATAAACGTTAGAAAGTAAAAACTACCACCTATTGACTCTGTTTGCATTAGTCCACATAGGTTAGTGTGAACAAGTTCAAGATGTTGTTTGGCTTGATTGGAAGACTGTGGAAAACTGGTTCTCTTGTGTTTTCCAAGTATGCAAGACTCACATGGGGGAATTTGCTCTTTAAAGATAGGTAGACCTTTGACCATGGAGTTTTTCTGAAGAAGACTTAGACTCTGAAATGGTAGATGTCCAAATCTTGTATGCCAAACCATAGTTTCATTCAGGGTTGATGCACTCTGTGCATATGGTTGACTCAGATTTGCAGTTCTGAGGGTAAGGGGAAACATCCTATTTGGGGTCATATGGATTTCAGAAATTAATTTTCTTCTTGGGATTTTGTCAAATATCTTGCAAGATGTTCCCTCAAAAAGTACCTTATAGCCATGTTCAATAAGTTGTCCTACACTTAGCAAATTATGTTTTAAATCTGGAACATGATAGACATGGTTTATGTCTTTCTTTACATTTTGTTTAGTAAGAATAGCAATAGTTCATTTTCCTTGAACCTTGACTAAGTAATCATTTCCAAGTATAATATCAGATGAAATTGAAGAATCAATGCATGAAAGTAATTCTTTGTTACCTGTCATGTGATTGTTTCATCCACTGTCCAGCAACAAGAGATCTTTAGGTTGATGTTCAGTCTTGTGGCATGAGAGAAACATACCTTCTGAGTTTTCTCCTGTGTGATTTGACACATGTGCTCTGTCTGAGAGCTGATCTGCTTGCTTCTTCCTTCATTTAGATTCATAGTGCCCATACTTTTTGCAGTAATAGCATTGTATGCTTGTTTTGTCATTTGATCTTCTCCCTCTACCTCGTTGAGGCTGGAAATTTTGATGTTGATTTTGTTGCTGATGTCTTTGACCTTGGAAATTTTGATTCGGATATTGTTGTCTATTACCTCCACTGAAGTGAGAGTTACTTTGATTGCTCCCTCTTCCTTGGTGACCTCTGCTTATTCCTCTGTCTCTCCCTCTGCTAAAGGATAATTGATTTTTGAAAGCATTGGAGATTGAATCATCTGTAAGATGCAAACTTGTCTCATGTGTCACCAGAGAACCAATTAATTCATCTGTTGAAAATCTTGACGGATCCTTGGATTCAAGGATTGCTGTTACAACCATTTAAAATTTCTTGGGTAGACTTATGAGAGTTTTCTCAACAATTCGTTGATCAATGATGGTTTCTCCAATCAGTCTAATCTGGATCATGATTCCCATGACTTTGGTCATGAACTGATCCACAGTTTTGGACTCTGTCATCCTTAGAGACTCGAATTGCGTCCATAAGGTCTGTAGTTTAACTGTTTTGACCCTGTCATTTCCTTGGTAGGAAGATTTAAGGATGTCCCAGGCCTGTTTTGAAGCACCAGCATCTGTAATTTTGGAGAAAATCGAATCATCCACAGAATTTTGAATCCAGAATTTTGCTTTATTTTCTTTGTTCCTCAAAGTTGTCTGAGCAATTCTTTGTGCATTTGTCATGGCAGCGAGGTTGGCTGGATCTGATTCCACATATCCAAGATCCATTGTTTCCCAACACTCTTGTGCTTGCAAGAATGAACTCATTCAAAGAGACCAGAACTCATAGTTCTTTCCTAGTAGAATCAGACCCTGAGTTGGTTCTAAGTTGCTAGATGACGCCATAAAAAAAGATTGCAGAAAAAATAGAGGGAAATTTCGTATTTACCTTCGATCGCTGATTTGTCAATTGGTCGATGGACGAAGGGAGATTATCGGGCTTGAATTGGCCTTTAGTCTCCTTGCAATGTGACCACACGCCTTACTGTTAAAGCGCTACGGGCTTTTTCGGCTCTTTGACTTTCAAATCGCTAAAATGCCAAAAAATGCCTTTGGACAATTCGATGGTCTAGATCTTGTGTGATCTAACAGTCCAGATCTTATCGGGATATCGCGAATCGGTATTTTGCGAGTTCTGATGATGAGTTATTTTGACTCCTCGATTCCCCGATCTCCGATTTACCGATGGCGCTCTCCTTTCGGGAAATTTCGCGATTGCTTTGATCGCCTCCACACATCCTAACAGATGGACGGTTCTGATTCCTCCTCGCAAATTCACGATTTGATATGTTCTGGACTTCTCGTCTCCAGGATCCACGATTTTCTGAATCCCGTAATGTCGATGGACTCTTTCCTTTTCGGGACTTTTCCCGAGTCCTCGGTTTTACGCCACGCATCCTTGAAAGATGGACGGTCCTGATTCAACCTCAGGATATCGCGACTTGCGATACTCCATTGACACAACTTATCTGTCAACTTGAAAACCCGAATGCCGAAACGCCGACGGTTTCCTCGATGTCTGCCACGTGTCCAAACAAATGGATGGTTGAGATCTAATTGTTATTTTGTGAATCACGATTTCATGAGATTCGATCTCTTGTTGCGATGGTATTTCAAAACCTTGAACTATGAAATGCTGATGAAGTGATGGCTTGGATCTACTGCCACCTGTCCTCTGAGATGGACGCCACATGAGTCTTCTCGGGATTTCGCAATATCGCGTATCGAAGTTTTTGGAGTGAAATTGCCTTTGCGCGTCCAACTCCCGATTACCGATTTTGCGATGGAATAGGATCTCACCACGTGTCTCTTGATCGACGATCCAGATGATGTCAGGACTTCACAAGTCGAAATTTCTCCTTGGCGCTCTAAAGGATTAAACCTTGTGCACCTTCTCGCTGATTCAACGGTTGTCGGGCCTCTGCACAAGATCTAATGGCTAAAATTCTTTCGCCTTTTCTGCGCTCTCCTCATCCCTTCTGAACTGGTTTCCCACTCTGGACCCATTCCTAGGAAGAATCTTACGGCCTCAATGGCTGTTCTTTGCACCTAAGACACGTTCTTTACTCCTGTGGAAGAAAGATTCGTGAATCTTTCAAAGATTTTAAAGAAATACACGAGTTCTTCGTTCTCTGCTACAATCTTTGACAAATTTGAGCAAATTTCGCAACAACTTTAAGGATTGTACCTTCTACAGGAATCTTTAACGATTTTGAACAAATTCTTCGAGTTCTTTAAATGTGCTTCTGTCCTACAACTCTTCTTCGTGAATCTTGATGATTCTTGAAAAGATTACAAGAATCTTTACTGTTTCTTCTTCTGCGTTCTCTTCTCCTCGATCTTTCGAGTGTTGTACACTCTACTACCTCGCGTGAGCTTCTTACGCTAATTTTTTAGCATATGATGGACTGCTTCCTCGTGGAAGTTTCCTGCGAGGATCTTTCGAGAGTATGACGGATGGCTCTCCAAACCTTGTGAAAGAGACTATGTCGCGTGCTCTCAAGATCCGTGAAGCTCAGCGCTGTGAGGATTGTGTTGCTCTCCGGACTATGTGAAGAGGCTTACTGTTGAAGCTCTGATACCATGATAAATTGTGAAGTAAAGAGAAATGCAGAGAGAAAGAATAGAACAGTATCTTGGAATGTATGAAGAAGAGATTGTTAGAAGATACAATGCAATGGGAGATGGCTGAGCTAAATAGGCTCAAGCAAGACAAAAATAGATAGTACAACTGTCCAGTACAACTGGCAGTGTACAGTCAGACTGGACTGTTGAGGTTACATTATATTTAACAGAATATGAGGTGCACAGTTCGCAATTCACATCTAGCCTTAATTACAAATCACAAGAATTCATTACAGAATTTCTGTATTAATACATAATTCATTACAATTCATAACAATTCATTACAGAAATTCTTAAAAAATTACATTACAATTCACAACAATTCCTGGTACAAACAATTACTGTTTTTTGTAATGAATTGTTTTCTGTATTGAAATTTGCATCTATTTAAATTCACAAGTCGCATCTAGCCTTAACATTTAAAGAACCTAAACCTAGATCTAAGATAATGGTCTCCATAGAAAAGCAACCAAATGCAAGGAATACACAGGGTTGGAAGGGAGATATGTGCGGTTAAAAATGCACAGGTTATCCATTGATCCATAATGTAGCCTCTCCATTAATCCATAACGCGGGGTGGCATTTGAGACACAGGCCAAACCTGGCATGAAATTGAAAAGAAATGTGCGAATTTAAACATGCACAGACTCTCCATTGATCCATAACACATCCTCTTGATTGCAAACCTGGCATGAAATTGAAAAGAAATGTGTGCAGTTAAAAATGCACAGGCTCTCCATTGATCCATCTCGATAGATCATAACGTAGGGTGGAATGAAATTGAAAAGAGAAAGCGGAATAGTGGGTATCGTGGGTAGAGGAAGCGGAATTGTGGGTAGAGGAGGCAATATACAATTTCCCACATCCTCACACCTGTCACATTGATTTAAGTATAATCAATTTTAATCACTTAATGTGGCAATGAGTTGGTGAACAAGTAAATTTTTAATCTTATTTAGTAAATGTAATAAAGTAATGACATAAATGTACGTCTTTATAAATGAGAGGAAGTTAATTTATCAAAATCTCATCCATTGATTAGAGAAGACGACGAAGAATATGCCAGCATCTTCAATTGGAAACCCTAAGATTAAAAATTATTATTAAAAGGTTGATTAATCCATCGATTCCAATAGGGGGATGCCTATCAGCGTAATTATTAAGTCGACGATGAACTTCATCCAATTAATCTAGTAGATGTAAAACTTTCCATTTTATAGCCTTCCAATTTATGTATTCATTCTATGAAGAACAAAGCCGAGGCTATACAAACTGAATGAAATTTTAAGATAGGGTTAGATTTAATGTCCCTTGCATAGAAGCCTAGGCTATACAAACTAAAATTGTAAGATAGGGTTAGATTTAATATACCTTGCACACTATTGATTCTTGTATATATACACTGGGTTTTTTCATAATCGATACTGGGTTTTGTCATAGTTGAAAGATAATGAGTTGAGACTTTATGGATGCAGGTTGTCTCTTTCATGGCTGTGACCTCCAATTCATGGGCATGTAGCAGTGAGAGCAGATGACCTCCGATTCATGGGAAGGTAGAAGTGAGAATAAGTGGCAAGCAAGAGATGACCTCTGATTAATGGGCAGGTAGTGGTGAGAGCAGGTGGCAAGCAAGAGGTAGCCACAAGCAAGAGCCAACCTCTGATTCATGGGTAGGTGGAAGGCAACCTCCGATTAATGGGAAGGTAGCGATGAGAGAAGGTGGAAAGAAAGAGGTAGACGTAAGCAAGAGTCAACAGTGAGGTGGTGGAAAACAAGAGGCAACAATGAGGAAGTGGAGGCGGTGGCACACAGACGACAGTGAGGCGGTGGCACATAGGCAACAAGTAGTGGTTCAACATTTTCAAAGGAACATTTTGTCTTCAGTAAATTTAAAGCAGGGATGATTTTAAGGATGGAAATTTATTTTAAAATTTAGAAACCTTGGCGAATCTTACTAATCCTTCATATGCTAACAATAAATGATTAGCAATTTTTTGTAAAAATATTCAAATTTCTAAGTATTTTATATAGTTTTTATAAAATTTTGGCGATTTTTAAGGTAAAATAATTTTATCCTATAGAATTTGGGCGAATCATTTTTAAAATAGCGAATCTTTTTTTTGGAAAAAACATGGAAAATTAGCCCATGAGCGAAATTTAGCCCCTAAAATCATCCCTCATTTAAAGCATTTACATAAGTAGTGGCTCAACATTTTGGAAGGAGCCTTTTTCCGGTAGTTTTAAATCATTAAATCACTGACATTAACATAGACGTGAAATAAATTTACAATCCAAACAAACTACTTAGGTTATATACTATATAACAACTTAAACTTACATTATGTGGGAGTGACCGCAAAGGAACAATGACTAGTTATAAATTTTAAGAATGAAAAATAACATTATGTGGGCAATAAGACTCCAAATGCATGAGCCAATAGCATTTCGTATAAAACTATTTTTTTTTTTTT
>ML786378.1:744175-759650 GCA_009831015.1 Picea engelmannii | reverse complement strand
TGGCACATTGGTAAAGGACCATTGTTAAAGCTTTATATGGTGGGGAGGTCTAGGGGTCGAACCCCATGGCCTCCATAAAAAATTTACCAAACAAACCAAACACCAACAACCAATAAAGGGGTGCCACGTGGCAGCCCATGACTCGGCCACGTGGCACTACATCATTTGACCATAATATGCCACGTGTCACAAACTGATTCGCCCAGATGTCAGCCAATCCAAAACTGCCACGTCATCTCCTGCACAGTCAGCATGCTGATGTCATCAGCGTTGACTTTTTGACCAGTTGACCTTTGACTTTTTACCTGTTTGACTTTTCGGTCAGAACGCGATATCTTCTCCATACGGACTCCGTTTGACATAAAAATTATACCACCGGAATCGGGAAGACGAGCCGGACGTAATGGTGTTGGTTTCATCAGATTCTGAGCACTTTCATTTTTGAGCATTTTTCAAGCCCTGATAGGCTTCTGAATCCGATTTCGGATCACCTCCACATCATCAATGTTTCATGATTGTTTGTATTCAATCCATAATTATTTAATTTTGGTTCATATTTATTTTCTCCATTCTCATCAATGTAAATTTTTTATGATCACATAAAACCCATGGTGCCTTATATCGATATACCAATTTTTCTTTTCCCTTTTCGAATAAATAGTTTTTACTTCAAGCCATGTGACGTTCAACACAATTGAGAAGTTCTTCATAATCAATCATATGATGATATTGAAATATTTGTTGTGTGTCCTTTAATAAAGGATGGTCATCAACATTGATTCCAACTTGAATATTTCTTTGATGTCGATCATGTGCATTAGTTGCATGTACACACATCTGTCAAAATATTATGTTTCATATCTAACTTGAGGATCATCCCAGTTCAATTTGTTCATATTAGGATCATTTTTTAACGATAGAAATGCATGCACATGTGGAGATCCATGATGTCTCCACTCAAAGTGACACCAAGAATATAGATTTTAATGAAAACGATAAAAAATAATCATCTTGAAACATTTTATGCCTTAAGTGGATATAATGTGCTACAATATGAGGATTATTAATTACATTTTGACGTATCCATTTTCTTTCTTTCCCTTAATATATAGGAATTGTACAAGGCATTATCACAAATCCGGCTAATGCATGTTTGTTGCACTCAATGTGAAGAATAACAGTGTACACGCAATCTGATGAATCAATTCAAATAACACTTGCTCCAACATGCACGTGTACCTCTTAGTACAACTCCAAAGAAATTTAATCTTTCTACAATTCATGAATCTAGAATATTTTGTAAATGTTCTTGTAACCCATCCATTGTTGTAGGTAGATATTCCACATTCCTTTTTACAAAAACTACATAGGAAGCATGAGAATGATTTCTCATGATGATATTAAGTAAAAAGTTTCCTTGTTAACCCTTTTTCCACACAGCAATCATCAAATCTAATTCTTTAATATGTTGGGGTATTGTCATGACAACATATTTAATCTCTTGAGAAAAATTAATGGTGTGTCCTCAATATTTGTATTTTCTACCTATTGAATTCATAACCTGAAAAATTGAAGATGTGCATGCTATCAACACCTCTTCAACTTGTGTGAGCATTTCAAGGACTCCATATTGTAATTCTGGATCCACATGGTTCTGAGCTTAAAATCAATGATAGGTTATTTCTCTCCCGCATCTCATGCACATTGGAAATACATTTGTATTAGATACCCAAATTCCACATATGACTCCTCACACACATGACACATTTGAATTTGAGTCAATTGGTCAATCCTATCATGAAATTCTTTATGTGCAAAATTTATATTGTGAAATGCAACAAGTATATTCTTCTCAATTTGAATCTCTTCAGTTGGATCAATATCAACATTCTTTGCATCAACTCATTCAATTTCTATGTTGGTGGAATAAATTGTTTTCTTTCTTGACATGCATTCCATCATTCTGATTTTTCTTTTCTTTATTCTTAATGTTATTCTATTGTCATTTGTTGAACCTTTATTTGTATATATTCTCTTTGATATGCTCTTTTTCGTTCATATTTTTTTCTATGTTCTTCATGTTCTTCAATTTGTAAAATTTCATACCCCACCGAGTTTCAAGTCTCGCTAATTTTTATCAATGTTTAATGCCCAAACCTAGTTTTATGACAACCATAAATATTCAACATGTAAACACAATTTCAAATCTGAAACATGAGGATTTTGAACAACATTTAATGCAAAAACTAAAATATATCAGTAACACGGTATTCATAAAAGTTTTCATTGGGATTTTTGGTTTGACAACGACCCTGGAAAAACCCACAAGGGGAAAAGCACAGGAAAATTGACAAAGGAGATGTATGAGGCATTGACTTCTCTGTATCAGAGTGTCAATGTTTTCGAGAGAGAGAGGGATTTTTATTATTCAGAGATTCATAGAAATTTTTTTTTATAGCCGATTCATCTTCAAAAAAATTACACAAATGTATCTCATAATTTATTCAATAAAACTCCTTCAGAACAACCTGAAAATTGCTCCTCGATTTCTGTGCGATAAATATGTATAAGTGTACGGTTGTCACATCATTAATTGTTGTACAGATTGTATTCAAATCTATGCCCTTTTTCTGAGTTGGTTGTATGGAATTTGTAGCAGAATCAACACCTTGAAAATCGTTCCTTCACCTTGAAAATTGTGCCCATAAAACTCAGTTGTACGACCCTCAATTTCTTTGCCAAAACCTATATGGACTAAATGAAAATCTACCCATAAATTCATGACAACAGTTTCTTTGATTTCTGTGCATGTAAAAACTTGTGTGGAAGCCTTGGAACGCATGCCAAGATCCTAAGAATTCTTTCTATTGTCCTCCTCGATTTATGTGCATACAAAAGAATGGTACAACCTCTAGAAATTCGTATTGTATGACCTCTAACTATTTTTTTATTATTACCTCGATTTGTGTGTTATAAAGACTCCTTGGAATGCGTTCCTTAGCTCTGCAAATGACATCCTTCCTCAAGCTCAACCTCCTCTCTTCTTTCTCTCTAAAAAAAAATGAATAACAACCCTAGAATGGGTGCGCCCTCCTACCCTATTAGACATCATGAAGGTAGGTCAAGAGTCTTTTAATCCAACAATGGAGATTGGATTAGATGAGTGGATGAGATTTAGTGTCCATTCACTCAGCCCCTCACTTAAGTCATAAAGTCACATTTTAATTTATCTCTCACAAATTAAATGACTAGGGCCCACATTAGGCACTTTCTCACCCCTTAGGCACCTAGGTGATGATAAACACTTTCCTAGGTACTTTTGAATTATTTTTAACACTCCCTCTTACCGAGGAAAGTGTTACTCACCACTCCAAAATTGTCCCTAAAGAATATAAACTTTCCTTTTCCCAAATCTTTGGTGAGTATGTCCACAACCTGCTCATTGGTAGATATGTACTATAGCTCAACTGCTCCTCTCTAAACATAATACCAGATGAAGTGATATCGAATATCAATGTGTTTAGACTTGTCATGAAAAACTGTATTATCAGAGAGTTTAATACAACTCTGATTGTCACGACAAATCATAGTGAGCCTCAACTGCACATCAAGTAATCCCACCAGCAACTTGCAAAACCAAAGAGGGTCAAAACTAGCCTGACTAGAAGCCATATACTCAGCCTCTACATAACTCAAAGCCATTGACTTTTCTTCCGACTCAACCAAGAAACCAATGCGGAGACCTATCCGAAACAACATCGATATGTACTCTTCATGTCACTGACACATCCTTCCCAATATGAATCTGTATATCCCACCAATCGAACTCCATCCCCTCTTAGATAATCCACACCATAATCCACTGTACCACAAAGATACTTATGCACATGTTTTGTTTCCACCCAATGCACTCTCGTAGGTTCCACCATGAAATGAATAAGGGTGTTGACATCAAAACAAATATTTGGTCTGGTATTGACCAAATATATCAATGAACAGATCAGCTGATGATATAAAGTGGAATCAACCAATCATTACTTAGAAACAAGAATCTTCTTCCAATTAGTAATCATGGGTGTGGTCATGGTCCTACAATCCTCCATATGGAATCTCCTCATAATGTCACAAGCATACTTCCTCTATCCCAAGAAGATGTGTCTAGGATCTTACCAAGCCTCCAATTCCAAAAAATAATGCATCGGTCCAATAGCATTCATCTCGAACTCTGAAGCAAGGCTCTCCCTGTAGTTAGTGATGAGTCTCTCAACCCCTGTAATGAACAGATCATCAAAATATAACAAGAGTATGAGAGGATCTTTTCCAACCACAATGAAGTATAGGATGGGATCTGCCTCACTCTTTTCAAATCCCAACTTCTCCGAGTAGGAATCAATCCTAGAATACCAATATATGAGAGCTTGTTTCAGCCCATATAATGTACTATTCAGTCTGCATACATGAGACTCTCTCCCATGCACCTCAAATCCCAATGGATTCTCAATATACACCTCCTCCTAGATGAGACCATTCAAAAATGAGGTCTTCACATCCATCTAATGGATCTTCCAACCCATTTATTTTGCAATATAGATCACCGACCTGATCGAGGTATATATAGTAACTAGAGCAAAGGTCTCATCATAGTCAACTCCTTCAACCTGCTAGAACCCCCAATCCACAAAACGAGCTTTGTACTTCTCAATGCGGCCATCAACAACATACTTAAGTTTGTAGAGCCACTTGGAAGTCACCACCAACTTCCCCTCAGGTCTAGGAGCAATCTACCAAACATCATTCTTCATGATGGAACTGTACTCTTCCATCATGGCATCTCTCCAAACCTATCTTCCAGCATCCTCCTCAAAAGTGGAAGGTTCAGACTCCGTGATGTTGCTCACCATCGCAATTTAGCTACAAAATATCTCAAGAGGTTTACTCTCACTCACAGTTTTCCTGGGATTCCCCACTGAACCATGTGCCTCCCTCAAAGTGTCCTGAAGCCACTTGGGCTTCCTCCTATCTGAAGTAGTATCATGTGGATCAAAATCTCCCTACTCAACCACATCACCTAAAGATGGTTAACCAGAAGTTGAATATGGAGAAATCGATCCTGAAACTTGTGGACAAGTAACCTATGAACCTGACATCTATGGCCCTATAACACGTGGACCAGTCATCAAAGAAACTAGTGTTCCTGAACTCTGTGTCACTGAAATCTACTGTGGACTCACCTGAATCTAAGGTGATGACTTCTCACCCCTCTCAGTCCCTCGTGACTTCCTAAAGGCTCCATCCTCATCAAATATCACATCCCTTCTCAAAAATTTCTTCCTCAAGGAAGGGATGTATATGCGAAAATCCTTTGAAGTCTCGCTATACCCAATAGAGATCCCCCTCTATGTCGTTGGTTCTAGATTTGTCCTCTTCTTATAAGGGACATGTGAATATGTAAGGCACCCAAAAATATTAAAGTGCCTAACATCAGGCCTCTTCCCAGAGAAATCCTCGTCAGGAGTCTTGTCCCCCAATGCTCTGTGTGGACTCATGTTGTACAAATAAACTGTGGTATAACATGCCTTGACCCAAAGAAAAATTGACAACCCCTGATCATGCAACATGTCTCTCGTATCCCCAACTATGGCCCTATGCTTCCTCTCAACAATCCCATTTACTGTGCTTTGTAAGGAACAATCAACTCTCTCTTGATGCCCTCTATTGCACAAAAGTCAATAAACTCCTTGGAGGTATACTCATCGCCATTGTCTGTCCTCATAACTATGATTTTCCTTCTAATGTGGTTCTCCATAAGAGCTTTCAACTCTTAGAATCGATTGAAGACCTGTCCTTTGGTATTCATGAAGAAAATCCAAGACTTCCGAGAGAATTCATCAATGAATATGACATATTATAAACAACGAGTCAAATATGCATAAGACATCGGGCCACATACATCATAATGAATCAAATCAAGTATACATGTTGCTTTGTTGTCACTGCTTGGAAAATAAGTTTTGGTGTACTTTCCCAAACAACTCCTGGTGCTTTGTATTAAACTCTGGAACTCCAGTCATAATCTCCCTCAGTATCCTTAGAGCCCCATGATGCAAAAGGTAGATCCTCTTGTGCCATAGCTCACAAAGATCATTGTTGCTAGTAGAATGAAATAATGCACTCACTGAATAGAACATGAGATTGTATAGCTTATCATGTCGAGTCCCAATCACTTTGACTGAAGTGATACTAGACCCCTTGAGAAATAGGAGCACTTGTCCACCACTGAACAACACCTCATAACCCCTCTCCTCAATAGCAGAAACTAAAATCAAGTTCTTCTTTAGGCCAGGAACATATAGGACCTCTCTCAACAACATAGGAGGTACAAACTCCCTCTGACATGATAGTATCCCACTACCAACTTCCTTGACTACCCAGTCATCTCAAAGTACTACCTCAAGATCACCAATCTGTGTAATATATTTCAAATTCTCACAGACACGTGTCATATGATAGGAGGCACCACTATCAATATACCACACAGTGGAATGAGTGGCTCTAGTGGAAAGATATACCACTAAGGAAAAGTCCTTATCGAACTTGGCAGAGAACTCCTCCACCTCTGTTGAAGATATTTTCAACTTCTTCTTCTTATTAGGACCCTTGTCCTGCATAGTGTCCAAACTTGTGACATCCAAAGCAATTGATTTTGCTTATGTCCTTCTTTCCTTAACCCTTCGGTTTGTTTCCTCCCTTACGAATCTTTTTGAATTTCTTCTTGTTGTTGCGAGAAAGAGCCACATTCTCCTCATCATGACCTATAGATGAATTTATATGCACATAACCTCTTTGGGTCTCCTCCTAAACAAAATCATCCCAAATACATTCCCACTTGGGAAGGTTCTCCCTAGCTACAATGCCCTAAAAAAAACCCATTGTTTGGAAACTCCATTCAATGTTTTCCTCACAAGTTCAGTGTCAGAAATGCCCTCCCCAATAGATCCAAGTTCATCTCTCACCTGTGTCAACTTGGTAAGATATGTGACCACATTTTCAACCTTGGTCATTTTAATGATTTTCAATTTTTCTCTCAAAATCCTCTTTCGGTTCTCATTTTTACTCTTGTACAACTTTGTCAAGGACTCCCACATCTCATAGGAATTTAGTTACCCTATCACATGAGGAATCAAATGGTCATTGATGGCATCAAGGATAATTCTCTTGGACTTGATACTCTTCTTGGTGTATGCTGCTAGAAGAGTAGCATCTATGGGTACATTCACTCGATTTGTTTTGGAGTTATCAAGAATATCCCATAACTCACTTTCTTGCAACAAAAAAATCATTCTTTCCTTCCAAGCAAAAAATTTTACTGCCCCATCAAGTTTGTCCTCAACCCTTAAACCGATAGCCATTGACTCTTTTCTGCTGAAAATGAAAAATTCAAACTCTTGTCCCCTTTTTCTGACTTGCTGATATAAATCTTCCTTTCTTTAACTCAACTTTGATACCATGTAAAATTTTAGACCCCACCCAGTTTAATGTCTCGCTGATTTTTATGAGTGTTTAATGCCCAAACCCAGTTTTATGACACCCATAAATACTCAGCATGTAAACAAAATTTTAGAACTGAAACATGAGGATTTTGAACAACATTTAATGCAGAAAATAAAATATATCAACAACACAATATTCAGAAAATTTTGCATAGGGAATTTTTGTCTAACAACGACCCTGGAAAAATCCACAAGGGGAAACCAGTGAGAGAGTGATTTTTATTATTCAGAGCTTCAGAGAAAAATTATTTTACAACAGATTCATGTTTAGAAAAATTACACAAACTTATCTCAGAATTTCTTCAGCAAAACTCCTTCAGAACAACCCCGAAATTGCTCCTCAATTTTTGTGTCAGAAATCTGTACAAGTGTATGATTGTCACAACATTAATTTTTGTATGAAATGTATTGAAATCTGTTCCCTTTTCTGAGTTGGCTCTACTAAATTTGTAGCAGAATCAACACCTTGAAAATCATAACTACACCTCGAAAACTATGCCAAGAAAACTGAGTTGTATTGTATGGCTCTGGATTTCTGTGCCAAAAACTATACGGATTGTACGAAAATCTACCCTGAAATTCATGCCAGTAGTTTCCTCAATTTATGTGCAAGTTAAAACTTGTGTGGTATCCTTGGAATGCGTGGCAAGCTCCTCAAAATTATTGTTGTTGTCCTCCTCGAATTATGTGCATACAAAAGAATGGTATAGCCTCTAAAAATCCGTACTGTACGATCTTTAATTGCTGGTATATTGTTACCTGAATTTTAATGCTAGCAATATGCCTTGGAATGCGTTCCTTAGTTATTCAAATGGCCTCCTTCCTCAAGCTCGACCTCCTCTCTTCTTGCTCTCTCAAAAAAAATGAATAACAACCATAGAATGGGTGTGCCCTCCTACCCTAGTCGACCTCATGAAGGTAGCTTAAGAGTCTCTTAGTCCAACGATGGAGATTGGATTAGATTAGTGGATGAGATTGAGTGTCCATTCACTCACCCCCATACTTAAGTCATAAAGTCACCTTTTAATTTATCTCTCACAAATTAAATGGCTAGGGTCTACATTAGACACTTTCTCACCCCTTAGGCGTCTAGGTGATGAGAAACACTTGCCTAGGTACTTTTTTATTATTTTTAACACAATTGTCATTCCATGTTCCTTTCTTTGTCGATATGCTCTTTTTCATTCAAATTGTTTCTTTATCTATTCTTGACATTATTTAGTTGTAATTTGTTGTGTCTTTCTTTATCAATATGCTCTTTGTCATTCATATTGTTTGTTTTTTCTTGACATTTTTTAGTTATCATTTGTTGTTCCTTTGTTTTTCAATATGATCTTTTTCATTCTCTTTTTTATTCTCTTCAATTGTTGGTTGATGTGCCTTTGTTTGTCAATATTCTCTTTGATATGTTGTTTGTTGTTGATATTTTTTCTTTAGATATTCTTGATGCTCTTCAATTGGCAGTTGTTGTGTATTTCTTTGTTCTTCAGTTTTGTTCTTTCTTCGATCTTGCCTTTCTTCATGAATCATTTGTTCTAACTTATCTATTTTTTTTCATTTCTTTTGTCTAATATTTTCATGTGTTTGTCTTCTTACATCTTCAACATGCACATCATCCATTTGGTAATTATAAAGAAACATGGTAACTTGAATTATTGTTCAACAATTGCAATTGTATCCTTGCATGAAACAAAGGAAATATTGAAATCAAGGTATAAATTCAAATAATTTTTTCATGATGGGTTTCTTCTTGAAACTTTCCTTCCCATGACTTTTTATTTTTATTTTTTCTCATCATTTAAATATTATGTGTCATATGTATTTTTGTTTATTTTTATCGTAAATATAAAGGCATACAGTGCACAACATGACTTTTTTATGAAATTTTATTTAACAAAATATCATCAAACTGTTTCACATGAAATACAACACCATTAAAATATTGGGTATATGTTATATTCTTTGCATGTGTGTGTGTGGGCGTGTTAGGTTCGACAAATGTGTCTAACGATCCCTCGCACTAGTGCTATGTTTGTGTCATGTGCACCGGGCACTTTCCTAGGGGGGTCCCAAGGGGGGGAAGGTATGCCCCCCCTGGTTACGCGCAACGCCTCTTTTTTTTTTGTGGTTTTTGCTATTTTTAGCGGATTTGTAAATTAATCCCGGATTAAGGGATTAGGGTTTTGGTATCTACGAAATACCTAAAAACATTGTATATATTGTATGGTGAATGGTGAAATTCGATATAATGAATATAAGAAAGGTTTTCTTGGTTGAGGGTTTCCGATATAAAAATCTCTGTGTACTCTGCGTATGAGCCATTGATTAATTTATGTATTGCTTAAGAATATATATGCATTGCTTTACTTCACAGGTTTAAAACTTACATGTGGTATCAGAGCTCGTTTTTGGCTTCAGAGGGATGCCTTTGTTGTTGAGGGTTTGGCTCGGTCTTGATAGATCAAGTTTATATTGGGTTTGTGATAAACCTGGGTTTAGTGGGAGATTTTGCAGTGGAGATTTGAGTAAAGAAAGAGGAATGGCAAGCTCATCTAGAATCAAGATAGAGAAGTTCAGCGATAAAAACTTTGAGCTATGGAAGCTCAAGATGGAGGACCTTCTTGTAGACAAAGAACAATGGATCGATGTGGATCCTGGTACATAGCCTACTGGTACACCGTCTACTAACACATAGGATACTGGTACACAACCTACTAGTACACAAACTAATAGTACACCAGCTACTGCTATGTCGAAGGAAGATTGGGACAAGTTGGACAGAAGAGAAAGGAGTACTATTCGACTCCGCCTGGTAGATTCGATGTTGTTGAATGTCTCAGGAGAATCTACAGCCAAGGAACTATGGGATGAGTTAGGGAATTTGTATCAATCAAAGTCCCTGGTAAACAAGTTGTTTCTTTGAAAGAAGTTGTATCATCTTAGGATGGAAGATGGAGATTTTATGACAGAACATCTAAATGCCTTTCATACTCTGGTAAGTCAACTTGGATCTGTTAATATTATGATTGTAGAAGAAGATAAGTGTATTACTTTGCTATGTTCTTTTCCATACTCTTGGGATAATCTGGTTGTAGCAATGGGTAGTACCACTCAATCTACATTGAAGTATGAGGATGTAGTTGCATCCTTGTTATCTAAAGAGATGAGGTGAAAAAGCATGGATGTTCACAGCACAGATGCTTTATTTGTAAGAGGGCGTACCCAAGACAGGAACCCTGGTGAGCCTTCGAGATGGAGATCTAAATATATAGGTAGATCTAAGTCTCCAGGAAAATCTTTGAGGAAATGTTGGAAGTGTGGTAAAACAGGGCATTATAAGAAAGATTGCAAGTCTAATAAGGTTGAAAAACCAAAGGGATCTGATAGTACCTCTTCCACAGAGGCGAAAACCTCCACTGAAGAAGGAGGTGATGTTTACCTAGCATCTACAAGTACACATGTAGACCATGATGTATGGTTGATCGAATCAGGTGCGTCATACCATATGAATCCTCACAGGGAGTGATTCTCTGAATATGAAAAATATGATGGTGGTGATGTATTCCTAGGAGATGACTCGACAGCAAAAATCTTGGGACATGGAAGGGTTAAGTTGATTCTAAACGATCGAAGGATTAGAACTCTCCCTGGGGTTCTACACATTCCAAAACTAGCCAGGAGCCTAATATCTGTAAACAAGTTGGGTGATGCAAGAATGAAAATTGTATTTGAAAAGAACACTTGCAAGATGGTACGAGGAGCAATGGTGTTGATGAGGGGAGTTCGTTGTGGAACTCTGTACAAGTTGTTGGGAAGCACTTATACTAATGGGTGTAACAATTCTGTTGTCCTTGAGCAGAAAAATGAAGAAGAGAAGACCAATATTGTCCCAGACAAGAAGACCATGTTGTGGCATCAAACACTGGGGCATATTGGAGAAAAGAGTCTTCGAACACTACATGGTAAAGGTATGGTTGAAGGTATGTCTAATTTCACTCTTGATTTTGATTTCTGTGAAAATTGCATATATGGTTAACAGAATCGAGTAAGATTCCCATATGGTGCTACAAGAGTAAAGGGGATCTTAGAGTTGATACACAATGATGTGTTTGGATCTGTTCCTATTCCCTCCCTATGTAAATCTATGCATTATGTTTCATTCATAGATGATTTTTCAAGGAACACATGGATTTATTTTCTTTAAAAGAAATCAGAGGTATTTGATAAATTTAAAGAGTTTAAGGCTTTGGTAGAAAATCAGACAGAGAAGAAAAGAAAGGTATTGAGAACAGATAATGGTGTAGAATTTTGCAGAAATGAATTCAAAGAATTCTGTAAGAAATGTGGTATAGCAAGGCAGAAGACTACTCCATACACTCCTCAGCAGAATGGAGTTGTAGAAAGGATGAACATGACACTGATGGAAAAAGCAAGGAACATGCTCAGCGGTGTCGTGTTAGGACAAGAATTTTGGGCAGAGGCAGTGGGTACAACATGTTACCAGGTCAATCAATCACCTTCATCAATGTTGGATGATAAAACTCCACACGAGGTATGGTATGGAAATAAACCCTCTCTTCAACATCTTAGAGTGTTTGGTTGTGATGCTTATGTACATGTTCCAAAAGAAAATAGCAGTAAGCTGGATAATAAAGTTGAAAAGTGTATCTTTATTGGTTATAAAGATGGTGTGAAAGTTTATAAGCTTTGGAACCCAGAAACCAAGAAAACTGTTTACAGTCAAGATATTGTTTTCAGAGAGGTAAAAGATGTGTCCAAACAAGAATTCTCACCAACGTAAGACAAACCTGAGAAAATAGATCTTGAGTTGGATGATGCAAAATATGAATCATCTAAAGAAGAGAAAGCAGAGGAAGTAGAAGAATAAGAAGAAGAACCTCATACCCCAGTATTGAGGAGATCAGTGAGAGATAGAAGGAAACCATAAAGGTATAGTCCACATGATTTTCATTCCAATTTTGCTTTATCTATTAGTGATGATGATTCCAGAACTGTCAGGGAAGCAGTGAATTCAGAGGATAGTAAACTATGGAATAAGGCCATGGTTGAAGAAATGGATGCCTTGGATAAGAATGAGGCATGGGATATAGTTGAGCTTCTAGCTGGAAGAAAATCGGTTGGTAGCAAATGGTTGTTCAAGAAGAAGTTTAATGCACAAGGTAAAGTGGAGAAATACAAAGATCGTTTAGTAGCAAAAGGTTATTCCCAGGTAGAGGGAATTGACTTTGGTGAGATTTTTTCTCCTGTTGCTAAGTTAACTTCTATTAGATTTCTTTTATCTATTGTTGCTACTTTTGATCTTGAAGTGGAACAAATGGATGTGAAGACAACATTCCTACATGGGGATCTGGAAGAAGAAATCTACATGAAGCAGCCAGAAGGCTTTGTAGTGAAGCGAAAGAAAGAGATGGTCTGTAAGCTAAATAAGTCACTATATGGTCTGAAGAAATCACCTAGGATTTGGTACCAAAATTTTGACACATACATCCTTGGAGTGGGATTTGTAAGAAGCAGGGATGATCACTGTGTATATTCCAAGAAAGTTGGCAATCACTTCATTTATATAGTGTTGTATGTTGATGACATGTTGTTGGTAGGAAATAACATGGATGTTATCAAGGAGGTGAAATCGCAACTATCCTCCAAATTTGACATGAAGGATCTTGGTGCTGCTAACTTCATTCTGGGAATGCAAATTAAAAGAGATCCTGCAAACATGAAACTCTGGTTGAATCAAAGAAAATATGTTGAGACGATATTGTAGAGGTTTAATATGCATGGAAGTAAACCGGTCAAGGTTCCTATTCCTATAGGTGTAAAGATATCTATAGATCAATGTCCCAAGGCACAGGAAGAAGAAGAGTACATGTCTCATGTTCCATATGCTAGTGCAGTTGGTAGTTTGATGTATGCAATGGTTTGTACTAGACCGGACATTGCACATGTAGTGGGATTTTTGAGCGGGTATATGTCAAAACCAGGGAAGGAGCATTGGACAACAGTAAAGAGGGTCTTCAGGTATCTTCGTGGCACCACCAGTTATGGATTGTGCTACCAAGGAAGTCCAGGATTAAATAGAGTGGTGGACATACATGGCTTTGTTGATGCAGACTGGGCTAGAGATTTGGATCGCAGAAGATCTACAAGTGGGTATGTGTTTAACCTATTTGGAGGAGCAGTCAGTTGGATGATCAAAAGACAAGTTGTAGTGGCACTCTCAACTACAGAAGCTGAATACATGGCAGCCACTCATGCAAGAAAGGAAGCAGTATGGTTACAAAGATTGTGTCCAGGTATTGGGTTAGTACAACAAGCCGTGATATTAGCTTGTGATAGTCAAAGTGCAATATTCCTGGCAAAAAACCCATCTTATCATTCGAAGACAAAGCATATTGATGTTCAGTATCTCTTTGTGAGAGACATGGTTGAGGAAAAGAAGGTGTTGCTAGAAAAGGTTGACACTTTGAAGAATGTTGCAGATTCATTGACAAAGTCTGTGAGCACAGAAAAGTTCTTCTGGTGTAGAGTAACAATGGGCATTGCTTCCCTAGATTGTTGACTATATAATCCCGTGGACACCTGGACCCCTGGATGTAAGGAAAACAACAAGTGGGAGAATGTTGGGTATGTGTTATATTCTTTGCATGTGTGTGTGTGGGGGCGTCAGGTTCAACAACTGCGTCTGACAATCCCTTGCACTAGTGCTCTGTTTTTGCTGTGTGCGCTGGGCGCTTTCCTAGGGGGGTCCCAAGGAGGGGTAGGTATGGCCCCCCTAGTTACGCGCAGCATTCGGGGCAGCGCCCCGAATTTTTTTTTTTGGGCAGTTTTTGTTATTTTTAGCGGATTTGTAAATTAATACCGAATTAAGGGATTAGGGTTTTGGTATCTATGAAATACCTAAAAAAATTATATATATTGTATGGTGAACGGTGAAATTTGATATAATGAATATAAGAAAGGTTTTCCCGGTTGAGGGTTTTCGGTATAAAAATCTCTGTGTACTTTGTGTATGAGCCATTGATTAATTTTTGTCTTGCTTAAGAATCTATATGCATTTCTTTACTTCATAGGTTTAAAACTTACATAAAAACATAAACAAAAAATATTAATAGATTACATTGATATAGCAGCTTGCACACAATTTCAATTTTGAAAAGCACCAAATAAGAGGTTCCAACTTCTTTCTATGCCTCAATTTTGCACAGATCCAATCACTATAAACAAAAAATCGACCAAACACTAAGTAGGATGCATGCAATGATGCCAATATAGCTACAACCTAAGGGAAACGAAAAAAAGTAGTTCAAATGCATATTGAATTCACTACTCAAGAATCAGCTTAAGAATCACTACTCATGCACTCAACAAAATTTCCAATATTTTCTCCTCTCTAAGTCGTATCTATCCCAAGCCTCAATCATTAATGTGCTCTTTGGATACCATTTGGGAATTCTGACCATTGTTTGTAATTATATTTTAAAATTTTTGTATTTTATAAAAATTGTCCTCAAATTTAGAATTAATTTTAGATTTTTACCCTTTCAAAAAATTGCTTCTATTGACACATGGTTTAAATTTATAGAATTTTTTAAATGCAACTCTACATACCTCTCACACACATGTTTTTCTTTGATCCAACTCGTAGTTGAAATTTATGAAATTTTGTTTTGCTTTAAAACAACTTGTAATTGAAATTTATGAAAAAAAATTGACAGCTTCACACATAGATCCCTTACTTTTATTTAAATACATATTTAAATTTAAGTGATTAACATAATGGAATTTATTTTACTATTAATTTTAATGTTTTCAATATATAATTATTATCTTTTTACTATTAATTTGTAATTTAACATCAAAAGTTATTATTCTTTTTCCATCAATTATATATATATATATATATA
>ML786378.1:698552-729327 GCA_009831015.1 Picea engelmannii | reverse complement strand
CTCACGGTTAGAGAGTTATGGCCATGAGAAGTTGGAGACCCCAGGTTTGGGTAATGGACCCAAGTTTGTTTGATGGGTATCGGTATGAGTTATGATATATTTTCAGACAATACTATTCTATATGGATATTACATGTCATTCCATTTCTAGTGGTATGTGTAACGTCACATAACTCCTCGCGGTTTGAGAGTTATGGCCTTACGAAGTTGGAGCACCCTCACATGTCATCTAGAAGCTCCAAAAGGTCAAAGTAGTCAAAGTGGTTTAAGGGTTTTTAAAAGGTAAATAATAAAGTGAAGTGATGAGTGTAATATAATTCAAATTGAATACAAAATAAATTATTTAAATAATAAATTTAATGGATAAATTAGAAGTGGGTTAACCCTAAAATAAGGAAAGTGGGGCCAAGTGACCTAGAAGATGTTTTTAAGGAAGCTACTTGGAGAGTATAAATAAGAGGCAAGGCTCTCTCATTTTAAGAACACGTGAGAATATTGAATATCTATATGTGTCGGAGGTAACCAAGGATATATAAGCCAAAATTATGAGGAAAGGTGAAGAAAAGAAGGCCGAAATGCAAGGAAGGATAAATTTTTTTGATGGTGCTTTCTAAGGTATGTTATTTACAGGTCATCTCACCATTTTCTCTATAATTTTTTTTCTATAATGAGTCAAACCGTGAAATTTCTATTCCATTGAGAAAACATATCCAAGTATCAGTGGTAAATAATTTTTCTTGTGGGTCATTGTATTTTTGGAGATACACTCCGTGGAACATAGGGTTTGTGGCTAGTCCTGAAACTAGTCAAAAACAGGTGTTTCGGGTAAAAACGCCATAACTTCTTCATAACATATCCAAATTTAGTGAAACCAAATTTTTTGGTTAGGGTACAGTCTATATTATTCTTTGTAACATTTTCAGATCATTTAAAAAAATATTCTATACGGGGCACTCTCTACAAGGTCGTTCTCTAGAATAAGCCAGAAGTCAACAAGGTATGCCATTTTTGCTATAACTCATTTTCTGAGAGGTTCCAAGTAGTGAAACTTGGAGGAATTGCATAAAACACACTTATGAACATTTTGTATCAGTTTCATATATTTATTCATTACAGGTACAAAGTTATGATTATTTCAAGTTGGGGTTGTTGACTAATCCAAAACTAGTCATGGTTGAGACAAACAGTTGATGAGTTGGCACATACATGAGTTGTATAGTTGATGATGTTGGTACATATTGATGAGTCATTGTTGATGAGTCTTTGAAACATGATTGGTATATACTTGGTACATGGTTGGATGCACTTGTGTATGATACATGTTGATTACAGGTTGTTTGGCATAGGTTGGTGCATGGTTGATGCACTTGTTTATGTTGACAGATTGATATATGTTGAGTATTGTTGCCTCATCTCAGTTGGTGCTGAGAATGTAAGCTGGGTCTTGCATATAAAACTGGTTCTCTTCTAGAGTTGTACTCTATTCAATTGTTGCTGAAAAACCCCCGGATTGAAGTCCATAATAAAAAGAAAAATTGTACATACATATTGTGTTCTTTGTGTTCCTTGTGGAGATGATTTGTTGATGATATGTTGTTGATATATGTTGCTCATGATATGTATTCACATATAACTGATTATAAATGACAGCAATGAGTAATGATAAAATGTTGAATGTTAACGAAGGAGTTTTTGTGTAAGAGAGAAGTTTTGGGAAAAATATCCCCATACTCATTCACCCCACCCTCTAAGTGTGGTAGGTGTGTCCAACAGATCTTGATCATTTTTTTCAGTGCATGTCCTCGACGAGGTCTGAGTATATAAATTTGGGTATCAAGCTTGTCTCTCTTGAATTCAATCTTTCTTGCACACCCAAGAAACCCTCCATGGAAGAAGAAAATAAAAATGGTATAGCAGACGATTCTATCAATCTGTTGCTTGAGCAATCTCTCATGCGATAGAGGGATGAAATCATGGAGAATTTTTCCCACATCCTTCAACGCCTGCCAATAGAAATAGGTGCATCTTCATCAAACAACCACTTTGGAATCACCTCTCCTTTCAAGGTACAGGTTAATTTTGATATTTCCGTATTTGAAGGTCAGATAGATACAAATGCCCTAGACAAATTGTTAAATATGTTAGAAGGTTATTTCTTTGTTCATACTTTTTCCGAGAGGGAAAATATCACCTTCACACTCCTTAAATATCTCCCCCATGTCAAACATTGGTGGGAAAGTTACCGGGAACAAAGTTCCACAGAGGAGTTTGGAATATATGGGGTGGAGCCCACTTGGGAGTTTTTTGTGGATGCGGTAAAGGAACAATATTAACCTGTTGGCAACTATGGGGATCAACACATGAGATGGACCACACTGCGACAAGAGAGGGGCCACGCAGTTCCAAAGTTCATCAATACCTTCCATACCTTGCGCATCAAGCTAGGTATCAAAGACTTCGAACGAAATTTGTTTTTGAAATACTGTGGGGCTCTACAAAAATACATCCAAACTGAAATGGAATTTCTGGACATCTCTTCACTCGGTGCTACTTATTGATATGTTATTAAAATAGAGAAAAAAATTAAGCACCAGAAGCAACGGGAGTTCGAGACTACAAATCCGCAACAACCAAAGTATGGCAAAGACAACCCTAAGAAACAGTCTCCTGAAAACTAGTCCAAGCCACAGAAAAATAAGGGTCACAGGAAGACAAAGAAGGACACCATAAAATGTTGCGATTTCCACAAAATCCCTTGGCACAACACCGATGAATGTCTCTCAAAAAATTCTTTGGTAGCCGATATCAAAGACAAGGAGCCGAACCTTGATTCAGAATATGATTCTAAAAATACCGGTAAAGGACAAATCATTGATGTAGACCCCACTGCTATTGTCTCAACCACAACAATTCAACTAGAAGAACCAACAGATCCTGAAGAGGGGGACCGCCTTTTTCATTCAAATATGTGGGTGAAGGGGACCCTACTACGTTTTATTTTTGATAGTGAAATCCATAAGAACCTCATCTCAGTAGAGGTCATCAAACAATTGAGATTGTTGACAACACCACACCCGCAACCATACAACATCAGGTGGCTTCGCCAAGGAAGAGATCTTCGTGTTAGCCAACAGTGTCGATTGTCATACAAAATCCAACCCTTCAAGGATGAGGTATTATGTGATGTTTCCTGACTGGATGTTTGTGATGTTCTCTTAGGCCAACCATATATGTGGAGACACCATGTTTATGAGTCTCGACCTCCCAGTGCCATTGTTTCTCTAGGGGGTCATCTCTACAAAATACCATAGGTAATTCAGATTATTGTTCCACCTAAACAGTGTTGCAAGGTAGTATCTCATAATGCAAAATTAAGCTTCTTCACGATCTGTTCAAAAGGGAAACAAAAGGACACTACAACCACTACAGCCTTGCCCCAAGCACCTTTTATCCAACAAAAGCAGGTTGACAAGGTTGCAGAAAAGTGCACAGGTTCCTTCTGCACACCGTCCTCTCATGTAGCTCAACTTGTTGAACAATCTCATCCTCAACAGGTTCGTGACAAACTTCCACAAACTGAGCAGCGCGACGTCTCCAACAAGGCAAGTAGCTCACCAAGATTCAGATTCAACAAACATTTTTTCCTCTACCCTGGGCACTCAATGAAATGGATACCATTGCTTCCTAAGGAGGTAGGATTGATCTAGGTGGATATTGGTGGCCACCCACCTTTTCCAATTGGCTTAAACCATTTTTCTATCATTTTTGGTAATTTACTATTTTTAGCAGTTTTTAACTTTCGGGGCCATTTTGAGGCCCTAAATGACATTTTTGGGAAAATGGGGATAAACATGGAAGTTCCTTCAATGTTTTTTCCAAAATGAATCTCCTCGACGATACCTTTCCAATGAGCTATCATGCGCCTAAAATAGAGATTGTATGCAAAAGTTACGACCCCGAGAAGTTGATGTACTAACTTACCCAAACAAGGCCCACATGAATTTTGGCGCTTCATCTCCTAGGGTTAGGTTTTTTAATGTCTAGGGTTTTTGGATTTCTTGTTTATTGTAAAACTGCCTTCAGAGCCTCAATGTAGTCATCTTCTTGCAAATGGGAGTAGCCGTCACATCTCTTCTCAGAGATAAGCTGCCACCATTCTAACAAGTCTTTCAATCTGTATTTTTATAGTCTCTCTACATTTCTTTCATTAATAGAAATCGTGTATTATTGTATCTCTGTGTTTATGGTTACATCTCTGATACATTTTTGTTATATTATTGGATATCTGTGATATCTCTATGTATTTCTTTATTATATCTCTGCTCTCTTTTCGTGCCGAAAATAATCCAGATCAGAAGTGCTCCATGTACCTACACCACTTTTACTTGAACATCAAGTACAAGAAGGACAACACCAACCATGTTGCGTATTTCCTCATTTGACCCTCAATTGTGGCACTAACCTAAATTATTAACTCATGTGGACATGAGACCTCAAGGTGGCCACAATTATACAACAATGACTCTAACATTGTTTCTACCAATCAGAAATTGAGTGCAATAACATCAATTTCATACTTTCATCTCCAAGATGAATTTCTATGCCATCTGATCTAGGTGGATATTGATGGCCACCCACCTATTTCACTAATTCAGAATGATCCCAAATATTGGCATTTTTTCTACATTTGTTCAAGTCCCAAACTTCCACGGTCGTTTAGTGGCCCTACAGTACGTTTGTTTGGCATGGACTCACATAAATTGTAGCGAAAGGAAAATTCTAGGAAGAATAGAATGTGTACTTCTCAAATATGACTTTTTGATGAGCTAAGGAGCAACCTAAAGGGATATTGTATGCAAAATTTGCACCCGAGGGAAGTTGACATAACAACTAACCACAGTGGGGCCCACAAACCTTTGGGTGTTTCATCTTTTCGGGTTAGAGTTTTATATGTTAGGGTTTTCTCATTGATTATTTATGTTAAAATTCCTTTTCTACCTCTTTGTAATCAATTTCATGCAAGTGATCATAGATGGAACATATCTCTCTTCAAAGACAAGCTATCACCATTTTATCTATATTGTGTGCTTTGAATTTTACAATATTTTGTATTCCAAACAATCATTAACATAATTCGAGTTTAACTATATTACTTTGTTTCGTTGAATACATCTATTTGTTTCCTTTTTACATATCCACTTGCATGTCATTCTCAATATAATCTAGATCACTTACTATGGATCAACGAAAGATTTATATTTTCTCTATATCTCATAATCTTCATTCATAATATATGTTTTATATCCCCCAATCACTTCACATGAAATTATGCTAAAGGATAAGACTTCAAATCATAAATCACATCGTTACTATTACCAAATAATAGCAAATCATCTACATATAGAGTGATAACAAGCAAATAACCACCATCATGTTCGTAAAAAAAGTAGTGATGTCATTTGGATATCATAAATCTCAATTCCAACACAAAATCAAACTTTTGGTATCACATTTATAGGATACTTTTTAATACCATATAAGGACATTTTTTAATTTGATAACCAGTGAATCTACCTTTTTCAACACAATTGTTTTATTGTGTCATACAAATTTCCTACTTCAAATCACCATTTAGGAATTTTTTTTTTCTATCCATATACTTTTTCTCCAAATGAAATATTGTTTCTACAAATAATAGGAGTCTCATTGATGTTAACTTAGAAATTAGGGAAAAATATCACTAGAGTCTATCAACCCAACCTTGGAATATACTATTGCAATGAACCTTTCTTTCATTTTTCAACATTGCCATATAAATCGATCTTCTTTTTTAATAACCATTTACATGTAATGGGTTTCCATCCATCAGGTAACAATAACAAGCCCCATGTATCATTCTTTCTAAGTGCAACCATTTCCTCATCCATGGTCAATATCCACGACTTGTTATATTCCATGTCCATTGCCTCTTTTTAGTTATAGGCTCAGTGGTGTTATCAAATAAAGACAATATACATATAAAATTAGATAGACTATACGTGTACCAATTTGATTTCCTTCAATTTCTAGTGAACATCCTTAAATTTTGAGGTGGGTTTTCTTCCTCCTCTTTCAAACTCTCTAAATCCCCCTTATTATTAGATCCATCATGAACTTGTTACATTCATTATTTGCTTCATATTTCTTAGTCTTAGGTGGTATTTGAACCATTGTGTGATAAGGCTTAACTTATTTTAAAATAAAATTCCTTCTATAAAAGGCATGTTTAGCTGTGGGATCCCAAATTTTATACCCTTTCACCTCGATTACATGGCTATTGAATGCACATTTCATACCATTGTTATACAACTTTGGTTGTTTCTCCATAGGGATGTGAGCTTAATCCTCACAACCAAAAACATAAATATGTTGAATTCAGAGCCTCTTTCCCATCTAACCTCCATAGGACTCTTATCCACAAGATCTAATGTGGGATACTAGTTAATCAAGTAACATGAAGTGGCAACCCCTTTTTCCTAGAAATGCTTCTCTAAGCCCACTTCACTAATAATACTCCTAGCTCTCTCCATCAATGTTATGTTAATGCATTCTGCAATTCCATTCTGCAAAGGGGTATATGGATTTTGATTATGTTTTTCAATGCCATTCTCCTTACAAAACTTATTAAATTATACAAAACAAAACTCACCACCATTATCAGTCCTTAACATATTAATCTTCCTACTAGTCTAATTTTAACGATATTACACCCTTTATTAGATAAAACAACATGAACACTCACATAATTAAGTGTTCTTACTAATAGTAGGTTTTGTGCCATACCCAAAATATGTAAAACTCCACTAATCTCCTTTAATATACCACTAGGGAATCTGAAGAAAGAGCATCTGGATGTAGATCTTAAGATTGACCTCATGGGTTGCAAACATTTACCAAGGGAGTTGGTTCACTAATTTATTTTATTATATTTGTAATAATTATGAAATGTCTCTAGAACACATTTTTCATTGAGTTTTTTTATTAAATATCGAGTTGTTTGTCATAGGTGTTAAGTCTGTTTCTAAATATTAGGAACATATATCTACTTTAGGAATTTGTTAAGATAGCTCATGATTCATTTATTTGTGAGATATATGAGGGATTGAGATATATTTAATGCTTCATAGGAGACAAATTTTACTGAGTGTGTGACAATGAATATGTAAAAGTGTGTATCGCACAGGTCCAAAATACCAAGAAGGAAAGAGCTTTCATGTGTAAATTTACTCCATTGATAAAAAGAAAGAACACATCATGGGGTGTTTTTGCACTATGTGTTTACATTTTGTTGTGATATGTGTTTTCATTTTGTTGTGATATGTGTTTAAATTGTAAAACTATATGTATAAGCTATCTTCGCAGAGTGGCGAATTTATGTGATTGCAGGAATATCATGTGTAGTTAATTTCAACAAGTTCTAAAATTTTGTTTAAAATAATATTTATTGAGTATTTGTCTGCACAGGAACAAACAATCATTTTTGGCATAGTGTAACACCCCATAAATATTTGCGGCACGTTTTTATTATTGAAAGATTCCATGTGCAGAGTAACATGTGACACAAATGCATTGTTTGTTGAATTTCATGCAAAATTATGTGTGAAACATTTCTTCAACATTGTTCATTGATGCTTCAATGCAAAGGTATATCCACGTAGTGGTAATTCTTTGCACATATTTATCTATGAGAGAGAGAAATTCAACACTATATAAAAAGATAACTTTGAGTGCATGTTTGTGTTGATCTGAGGCCATACAATCAATCGAATATTGACTGCAACACAACGTTGAAATATCTATGATTGTTGGTTCAAGTTGGTGGAAATTTGGCATCATTTTTGGTATTAGAGAAGTATTATATCTAATAAATCATGCCACCCAAGTGAGGAGGCAGTGATAGGAATGTGGTAAGTGATAGTTTACACTACGAGCTGAGGCGCATCCATGCAAGTATGGAGACCATGGAAACATCTCACAGGAGAGAACCTTACATAGGAGATGTCTATGAGAGTGAAGATACAAGATCTGACAAGGAAACAAAATGAGCTCCAGGAGGAGAAACAATAGAGGAACAACTAGTAAGAATGGTCACAAGAGTTGGATCCAGGCCTAAGATGGAAGTGCCCATGTACAAAGGTAATTTCAATGTTGATGAATTACATGTGTGGATAGATTACATAGACAAATATTTTGGTTATGAAGAGATAGAAGAGGAGAAGAAGGTGAAGCATGTAGTGACTAGGCTAAAGGGAAATATAACTATATGGTGGGATGAGTTGCGGGCACAAAGAAGGAGAAAAGGAAAAGATAAGATGAGGAATTGAGACAGAATGGTGGCCAAATTTAAATATAAGTTCATGCCTAAGGATGATCAATTGAATTTTTTTATACAATTAAAAAACCTTATACATAAAAATACAACAGTAAATGAATACACAGAGGAATTCTATAGGTTGAAAATTAGAGTTGGTCAGATTGAGGAAGATAGTGAGAAGGTTGCTAAATACATAAATGGTTTGAGGTATGAAATTTAAGATGAAAACAATCTTTTTTCCTGAGGAACTGTTTGATCAAGATTTATTTTTGGAATGAAATGAAAGAAGATAAATTACAATTAAATACTCATGAAAATTTCCAGACATAGAGAAATAAAACAATACTTGATTTCTATTAATGAAAGAATTGTAAAGAGATTGTAAAAATACAGAGTCCAAGACTCGCTAGAATGGTGGAAAATTTATCTCTAAGAAGATATGTGATGACTATGCTCATTCACAAGAACATGATTACAATAAGGCTCTGAAGGCATTTTTATGATAAACAAGGATGCCAAAACCCTAGACATAAAAAAAATAACCCTAGGAGATGAAACACCAAAAGTCATGTGGGCCTATTTTGGGTAAGTTATTACATTAACTTCATGAGGTCGTCAATTTTTCATACGATACTCATTTTAGGCGTGTGATAGCCCGTTGAAAAGGTATTTTCAATAACTATGAATTACAGTGTCAAAATCTGACTCCATCTATAATTTGACTGTGGTGAGCCAAAAAAGCACAGTTTAGAGCCCCAAAACGACCATGGAAGTACAAAAAGATGTGATGACATGAAAACATACAAAATAACCTAGTTGGATAAGGTGGGAGACCACCAATATCCACCTGGAATATGTGTAGAGGTTCAGACAACCCCGAAAGTGTTTAACCCATAATTACAAAGAAGTACAGAATAACGTGTTGCACTAAAAATTGACAAGAGCAGCCAATTGGAACAAGTGGGTGGCCACCAATATCCACCTAGATCAATCCTCCCCCCTTAGGAAGCAATGGTCTCCATTGTGTTGAGTGCCTAGGGAAGAGGGGAAATCATTTTTTGAATCTGAAGCTTGGTTAGTTGCATGCGTTGTTGGAGAATTTGGCTTGTGGAAGGTTGTCAGAAACCTGTTGCTGGATGGGTTGAATTTTTTCCACCAACATGTTGTCTCTGGGTTGGATGGGGCATTGTGTAGGCACCATTGTAGGTGAAGAAAAAATATCTTCTGTCTCTTCAACAATATTTTTTTGCTGCATAGAAGGTGTTTAGGCTGCAGTGGTTGTAGTGGTCTTATGTTCATCCTTTGAACATACTATGAAGAGGATGAATTTTGTAGTATGAGATATTACCTTGCGGTGCTATTTTGGTGGAGCAATATTCAGAACTACCTTTGGTGTCCTCTATAGTTGACCTCCTAGAGTAATAATGACACTACGGGGTCTATTAGTATAGATAGCATGAGGTTTCCACATACATGGTTGGCCCAAAACAACATCGCAGACATCAAGAAGGGAAATATAACACACTACCTCATCCTTGAAGGGATGGATTCCATAGGACAGATGACAATGTTTTCTGACATGAATATCTCATCCGTGGTGAAGCCACCCGATGTTATATGGTTGTGGGTGTGGTGTTGTCGACAACCCCAACTATTTGGTGACCTTCACTGAGATGAGGTTATTCTGGATATTATTATCAACAATGAAATGTAATGGGGTCCCCTTCACCCACATCTTTGAGTGGAAGAGGCACTCCCCCTCTTCTTGTTCTTCTAGCTGAATTGTTGTGGTCACGACAGTAGGAACGGGGTCTGCATCGATGATCTATCTATTTTCAATATTTTATGGATTGGATTTTGAATCAAGGTTGGGATCTATCTTTGACCTCATCCACCAATCACTGTTTTGAGTGACATTCATTGGTGTTGTTCTAGGGGATTTTGTGGAAGTCACACCACTTCCCAATTTCATTCTTGATCTTTAATTTACCCTTTTTGTCCTGTGTCTTGGAATGGTTGTCTAGAGGTTATTGGTTAGGGATGTGTTTACCGTGCTTTAGTTCTTGTAGATTTTCATACCCGAATTCCCATTTGTTCTAGTGCCTAAATTTCTACTCAATTTTGATAGCATATCAATAGGAAACTCTCAATGATGAGATGTTTAGGAAATCCATTTCGGTTTGGATGTACCTATGCAGATCCCCACGGTATTTCAGAACCAGACATCACTCAGAGTCTTTGATACCCATCTTGGTGCACAAGGTATGGAAATTATTTGTGAACTCCGACACTGTTTGTCTCTTCTCTTGCCACAGTGTGGTCCATATCATGTACCAGTCTTCATAGTTATCAACATGATAGTACTGTTCTTTGACCACATCCACAAAAAAATCCCAAATGGGTTCAACCACATATATTCCATATTCCTTCGTGGAACTGTGCTCCCAGTAAGTTTATCACCAATGTTGGACATGGGGGAGAGCCTTTAGGAATGCGAAGGTGATATTTTCCCTGTCGGGAAAATTTTGAACATAGAAATAACCTTCTAATAGATTTAACCATTTTTCTAGTGCTTCTGCATCTATATAACCTTCAAATATGGGGATATCAAAATTAACTTGTACCTTTAAGGGAGAGGTTCCTCCAAAATGGTCGCTTGATGAAGATGCGCCTGTTGCTATCGGAGGGCGTTCAGTAATGTGTGACAAAATCTCCATCATGTTGTCCCTTTGTTGCAAGAGAGCTTTCTCAAGCAGTAGGTTACAAAATCTTCTGCTCTGTCATCTTTCTTTTCTACTACCATCGAGGCTTTCTTGGGCATGCAAGATTGATTTTCCTCAAGAGAGACAAACTTGAGACCCAACTGGTTATACTCGGACCTCATCGGGGACATGCACTGAAAAAAAATCAAGAGAAATCTACTCTAATACCACTGATCCAGATTTATTTTTGGAACGAAATGAAAGAATATAAATCACAATGAAATACTCATGAAAATTTCCAGACACAGAGAAATAAAATAATACTTGATTTCTATTAATGAAATAATTGTAAAGAGACTATAAAAATATAGAGTGCAAGACTTTCTATAATGGTGGCAGATTTATCTCTGAGAAGAGATGTCACGAATATGCTTGTTCACAAGAATATGATTACAATGAGGCACTGAAGGACTTTTTATGATAAACAGGAATTCCAAAACGCTAGACATCCCAAAACCTAACCCTAGGAGATGAAATGCCAAAAGTCATGTGGGCCCCGTTTGGGTAAGTTAGTACATTAACTTCCCGGGGTCGTAACTTTTTCATACAATATCCTTTTTAGGCGTGTGATAGCTTGTTGGAAAGTTATTTTCAAGAACTATGCATTACATCGTCAAACATAGAATTCATCTATAGTTTGATTGTGGTGATCCAAAAAAACATTGTTTAGGGACCCAAACCAACCCTGGAAGTACAACAATATGTGGTGACATGAAAACATATAAAATAAGCAAGTTGGATTAGGTGGGATTCCATTAGTATCCACCTGGAATATGTGTAGGGATTCAGACATCCCCAGAAGTGTAGAAACCATAATTACAAAGAAGTGTATAAGAACGTGTTGCACTAAAAATGAACAAGATGAGCTAGTTGGACCTGGTGGGTGGCCACCAATATCCACCTGGATCATTGTTGAATATTAATATAAAAAAAAAATTAAGAAGATAAGCTGGCCAGAAAGAAGAGCCAAAGAAACAAAGGAAGGAGTCCAACAAGAGGAAAATGACAATCTGACAGAGGAAAATTTGAACCTTCAAAAGAAGAGGTAGGAAGTTCAAGAAACCAATCACCAAGAAGAGGAGAATCAAGAGGCATAATATTTTTCTTGAGAGGATGAGGAAGAGGAAGAGAAATGAGATGTTATACATGTGGTAAAATAAGACACATGTCATGGGAGTGTCCATAGAACAAGGAAGCAAATCATAGGAATGCACATGTTGTATAAGCAAAGGACGAAGATGCGAAGGTAGTCACACAAGAAAAATTTCTTGAGGTATGTAAATCATTGTTTCTGAAAAGAGTTCTAATCAAATCATAGAAGGAAGAGAAATAACCATCCCATAGTAAAATTATATTCAACACTGTATCTGAGTCAGGACGTAAGTATTGCAAAGTTGTTATTAATAGTTGTAGCAGAGATAATTTTGTTTCCATTGAAATAGTAGAGAAGTTGCGACTAAAAAGGACACTGCATCCTACTCCCTATAAAGTGTCCCAGTTGCAAAAAGGACATCAGGTTTTGGTGAATGAATAGTGTAAGGTGGAAATTCAAATTGGCAGCTACAAGGATGAAATATGATGTGAGATAATTCCTATGGATGTTTTGCATGTTTTTTTTGGAAGACCATGGTAGTATGGTAGAAAATCCATTCATGATAGTAGGAGGACACTTACTCTCTAGAAAATGATGGACACATGCATGCGTTATTTCCTTCATAGGATAAAGGAGCCAAAGAAGAAGCTAGTCCAATTGTACTATTGATAAGTGGGAACGATCTGCTGCAAGAGGTCAAGAAGAGAGAGTAGGTACATTTTTCTTTAATTGGTAATCCAAAGGTAATAATCACTACTACAAATCTGGATGATTTACCTACATAAGTTAAATCTATGTTGAATGAGTTTGTTGATATTATAGTTGATGATTTGCTAAATTAATTACACCTTATAAGGATTATTAGCCATCATATTGAATTCATTCTAGTAGCAATTTTTCCTAATAAAGCATCCTAGAGAATGACCCCACAAGACAATCAAGATATTAAAAGACATGTATAGGAGTTGTTAGATAAAGGTTTGGTGAAGGAGAGTTTGAGTCCATGTGTTGTAACAACAATAATTATCCGAAAGAAGGATGGAGGATGGACCATGTGCACTAACTCCAAAGAAATCAACAAAATCACCAAAAGGTACATATTTCCATTTTCAAAGTATTTTTCAAATATTGATTTAAAGAGTGGATACCATCAAATTAGAATTAGAGAAGGGGATGAATGGAAAACTACTTTCAAGACTAATAATGGATTGTATGAATGGTTTGCGATGCCTTTTCGTCTCACAAATGGTTCTAGTACATTTACGAGGTTAATGAATGAAATTTTGAAGGAATTTATTGGAAATTTTGTGATAGTTTACATAGATGACATCTTGATCTATATTCAGACAAAATGGGAACTTTTAACGCATCTCAAGATGTTTTTTAGTAGCCTACAAAAGGAAAAATCGCTGATAAATTTGAAGAAATGTAGTTTTATGAAGAGGGAGCTATTATATTTGGGGTTTGTAGTATCTGAAGAAGGTTTGAGGATGGGCCCATAAAAGATTCAAGCAATTGTGAATTGGTCAACCCCAAGAAATGTGTTTGAGCTAAGAAGTTTCCATGGAAGCACAAATTTTTATAGAAAGGTCATTAGAACTTTTAGTTAGATATGTGCACCTATTGTAGAATATATCAAAGAAAGCAAACAACTATTTAGGTGGACTATATCAGCTGATAGGAATTTTAAACTATTGAAGAAAAATATTATTGAAAAGCATGTGTTAGCTTTTTCAATCTTTGATATATTCTTTTGAGTTGAGACTAATGCTAGTGGGACTATAATAGGAGTTGTCTTGAATTAGGAGAAAATACCAATTCGATATTGTAGTGTGAAATTAAATGAGGAAAAACAAAAATATTCTTCTTAGACAAGGAATTTTATGCAGCTATTCAAGCAATTAAGAAGCGGAGGAATTACCTCATGCCCAAGGAATTCGTTCTATACAATGACAATCATGGATTGCAATTTATAAATAGTCAACCAAAATTGAATCAAATACATTCCAAGTGGGTTGAATTTCTGCAGAATTTTACTTTTGTGATTAAACACAAAAGTGGTAAGACTAATAAGGTTGTTTATTCTTTGAGTATAATTAATTTGATTTTGCAAGAATTTCAATTCAACACTTTAGGCTTTGATGGTTTAAAATAAATGCATCAAGATGTGCATATTTCAAGGATGCCTATGCAACTTGTGAAAATCCATTTTCTGGTAACAAAATTCAATGGTTGGACTATATGCTACATGAAGAATATTGTTCAACAATAGTAAATTGTGCATACCAAAGTGTTCAATGAGGGAAAATATGATCAAATAAAAAGAAAGTGGAGTACTTTCAGGACATTTTGTACAAGATAGAACCTTTGCTCAGGTAGATTATTTTTATTATTGTCCAGGTATGGAAAACTAGGTGAATAAGTGCATAATTCATAAGCATGATAAAGGGAGATGTCAGAATAGAGGGTTTTATCAACTACTACCCATTCCAAGCAAGCCATGGGATGCAATGAGTATGGATTTTTTGTTGGGATTGCCAAGAACACATAGAGTTAATTATTTAATATATCCTATGGTTGATAGATTTTCAAAAATGGCTCATTTCATTAGTTGTACCAAAATTAGTAATGGAACAAATGTTTCAAATTTGTTCTTTAAAGAGGTTGTAAGGTTCCCTGGTTTACCCAAAAGTATAGTTTATGACAGACACACTATATTTGTGGGACAATTTTGGAGAACCTTATATAAAAATGTTGGTACTAGTATCAGTTTATCTCAGACTATCATCCACAGACTAATGGAGAGTCTGAGGTAGTAAATATAAGTCTGGGAAATATTTTGAGAAGCCTTATGACTGAGAACCCTAAGAAGTGGGATCATATGCTTTCTCAAGATGATTTTTCATATAACGACTCACCAAATAGAAGCATATGGATGATTCCATTCCATATTTTGTATGGAATTCATCCTAGGGGAGTGTATGAGTTGAGGAATTTGGGAAAACAATAATTAATAAGTGATGATGGTGAGCATTTTGCAGTAACTATGCAAGAGTTGTAGGAAAGGATGAAATAGAAATTGCAAGACAACAACCACAAGTATAAGTAGTGAGAAGACTTGAAGAGAATATTAGTGAATTTTGAGGTTGGTTATTTGGCCATGGTGTATTTGAAGAAAGAGAGGTTTCTTGTAGGGACTTATAAAAAACTAAAGTTTAAAAAGATTGGACCATGTAAAATTTTAAGGAAATTTTATTCTAATGCATATGAAATAAAGCTTCCAAGTGGTGTTGGAATTTCTCCAATCTTTAATGTTGCATATTTGTATCCCTTCAAGGAGACACAAAATATTTCAACAAATGAACTTGTAACTGATGAACATTAGACTGCAGAATGGAAAGAAAAACTACGTGGAGCATTGCAAAAGGAAATTGAGGCAGTATTGGATAAGAATTTATCAAGGAAAACCAAAGGCAAGGAGTATTTCCAGTACTTGGTCAAATGGAAAGGTTGACTAGAAGAGGATGTTGCTTGGATGACATTATAAAAAATCTCCAAGTATGGTATAGACATTGAAGACCTGATAAATATTTATTTTCCTCCCAGAGAATCTGATACAGGAGAATCTTGTAGTAAATCTTAAGATGGATCTCATGGGTCGCAAACATTTATCAAGGGAGTTGGTTCCATAATTTATTTTATTATATTTTTTAATAATTATGAAAGGTCTCTAGAAGACATTTTTGTTGAGTTTGTTTGATTAGATATCAAGTTGTTTTTCATAGGTGTAAAGTATGTTTCTAAATATTAGGAACAAATCTCTAGTTTATGCATTTGTTAAGATAACTTAGGATTCATTTGTTTGTGAGAAATTTGAGGGCTCCAGAGATATTGAATTATTTGTAAGAGGGACATGTTAGCGAGTTTTTGATATTGAATATGTAAAAGTGTGGATCACACAGGTCCAAAAGACCAAGGAGGAAAGATCTTTCTTGTGTAAATTTACTCCTTCATTGATAAAAAGAAATAACATAGTGTGTGGTGTTGTCATGTTGTGTGTTTAAATTTTTTCACATTCTGTGTTTTCATTGTTAAAATCTATTTATAAGCTATCTTGGTAGAGTGATAAATTTATGTTATTGCAGGAAGATTGTGCACAGTTAATTTCAACAAGTTTTAAAATTATGTTTAAAATAATATTTCCTGAGTATTTTTCTTCACAAAAATAATGAGTCAAGATTGGCACAGTGGAAAACCCTGTTTAAAGCTCTACGAAAAGTTATTTTTATTGTAGGATTTTGTGTGCAGAGTAACCTTGCGACAAACCTACATTATTTACTGAATTTCATGAAGAATTTTTTGTAGCAAATATCGTCAACATTGTTCATTGATTCTTCCATGTCGATGTATATCTACATAGTGGTAATTCTGCACGTAGAGCCATATATGATAGATCACAATTAAACATTGTAGAAAAAGGAAACTTTGAGTTCCTATTCGTTTTGATTTGAGGCCAGACAAGCAACCGAATATTGAATGTGATAGAGTGTTAAAAATTGTGTGATTGTGGGTTGAAGTTGGTGAAAATTTTCCATCATAATATAATCAAGACTCTACCATGACCAACTATGATGAGAGGATATTCATCACCAAATTATACCATCCCACTATCATATTTATCATTCACTAAAAAATAGTTCCGATGGGAAGTCATTTGGGAGGAAGCTCTAGAGCCTATGAACCATGCAATTTGGGTTGTGTGGGTGTTAGGATATTTAGACACTTAGGATTTAGTTAAGATCAACTTGGTCTAATGTGTCGTTAGGTAAAAGTGTGTCTCTGTGGCATGCATTCGTATTCATTTGTAGTTAGGAAATCTGATGTTCATGATATGTTCCCAACATAGAGTGATATGATGGTTCATGTTCTCCTCAATATTAACAATTACATTGATATGTGGCTTAACACCCGATTGGTCCATGGTATCTATTTAAAGAGCATGGAGGGCCATTTTTTGATGATCGGTTGTGATAAAATTTCTTGTAAGTCTCTCTGTAAATTTTTCTTTTGCATTCATAAAATGTTCCAAGTGGCCACGTTGGTTGGGCCTGTGGATGTTCCCCATAGGTATTTTACCATGCCAAAACATCAATGTTTTTTTCTTCTATCTATTTATGTGATATTTTACAAAAGGTTTCATCCTATCTTAGATTACCTGTGTTTTTGAACATGGTATCAGAGAACATTTGAAGACCCGCTCCCATTGTAGATCAAGATTGTCAAGTTGTGTTTCCTCATCTCTGGTTTTTTCAATTTTCATACATTTCTGGGTTGAGAGGACTATTCCATTACATTGAGAGTGCTCATTTTAGTTAGGAATTATTTTCTTCTCACTCAAAAAGGTTTCATTTTGTCCAAGATATGGCCATTTCAGTCAGATTTGGATACATAAATCCCAAATATGCCATTTTAAATTTTTGTAGAGATATATAATGGTTTTTGTTTCAGTTTTCTATTTTTTATTTTTAGGTTGATACTATTTTCTATCTGTGTATACTCTTTTCCTTGCACCCCAACCGATCTTGGAAAATAAAAAATACACCAGAAAGGTTTTTCATGTCTATGTATCCTCTTCGCAGTGCACTATGTAGGATTTTGATAAATCAGAAATATAGGGAAATTTACATTTTTCGGATAAACTAACAAAGATCTAACCCTTGTTTCCATCGATAAGTGAAATTTTTTTCTTGTGTAAAAACATTTTTTTATGAGCATGCTCTTGAAGGTTGTCTTCAACAACAACAATCCTCATTCTACAAAATACAATATGTTCTAGCTCACCTGGTTTAAAGTTTCTTTATTAAGTAAGAGGTCTTGATTTCAAGTATTTAATGAACCCCAAAATTTTCTATTAAAAAAAAAATGAAGGGGGAAAAACTTTAGTCTTATTGTCAGTGACAATATAGACTCAACCAATGTTTTTCAACCAATTAATTATCCAACTCATTACTATGATTTCAACTTACAAAAATGTTAATAAAGTTATCCTTAAGAGGAATAATACTTTAACCATAATGATATCTTCTCATACTAGTTTTATGTTTTGCTTGTAGTGCATAAAGGTTCTTCCCATATTAATTTGTTTATAAAATTAATCAAGAATACATACTGATAACTTAATTGAGAATACATCAGGTTATTTTCCAAGGTTCATGATTATGGAACAATGCTTGATATAATCATGGTTAGTTATTAGGATTACCCCAACACATGTGACACCCATGTCTTAGCGAAAATACCTATGTTCCATTACCCAACGATGCAAGGGATAAGCTGGCTCTTAATGAGAAAGTGGATGACGACTTAAACCTATACTAGGAAGTCTATGAAACTGATGTTATTGTTTAAACACATTAAAGGTGTAGAATATTCACATAATACACAATCTACTTACCATGTACCTATGAGTTCTGACACTTCATGGACCTAACCAATGCAGGCCCTCCACTTCACAGATTTCACATGGAAATTGGGGATGTGTACTGTATCATTCTTCCACTACAAGTGATGGGATCGAGGCGCCATAACACTCATTCAAGCTAAACCTCCTTACGTTGTCTCATTAAACTTTCCTCCGTAAACACTATTCCTTGTAACTTGGTTGGTTTGTAGAAAAAAAGAATTAGAGTCTTGACCTTGGGCATAGATAGATGAAAAAACGAGCCACGATGACTGTATGAGTTGACATGCTTAGAATAACCGGGTAAGACTTCTGAGCGTCAATATTTATTTGTGTAGATTTTAACCTTTTACAAGATTTACTGCAAATATATTTTCAGTAAAAAAACATAACAATGGAAAATACACACATTATATAGATATGTTTCCCCTGGAAATCCAACAAATACACACATTACAAAGAGATATTTCCCCTGGAAACCCAAACCCGGAAAACCAACATATTCTATATTCATTCATCATGTTACATTGTTTACAATATAATATACATATAGGAGCCAACGACATCCAAAACCCTAACCCAATGGCCTATATTAGTCAACAACTGTAATTCCTTAACCTAAAATAGAAAACCATTGGCAATAAACGTGTGCCGGAAAAAAAATCCCAATAATGAACACAAAAATCAAGGAAAAAATGAGACATGTTTCCCGAGCAAAACAATTGAGGAAAAAATTTGACACTACTAATCGTGCAAAGAATATAACACATACCCAACATTCTCCCACTTGTTGTTTTCTTTGCATACAGGCAGTTTACAGGGTTACATAATCAACAATCCAATGCAACAATGCCCATGGATCCTCTACACCAAGAGAACTTCTCAGTGCTCACAGATTTTGCTAATGAATCTGCAACATTCTTCAAAGTGTCCACTTTCATCATCAACACTTCATGTTATTCAACCATGTCTCTCACAAAGTGATATTGAATATCAATATGCTTTGTCTTTGAATGAGAAGATGGGTTATTCAATAGAAAAATTGCACTCTGACTATCACACTCTATCCTTACAACTTGTTGTACCAACCCAATACCTGAACACAATTTTTGTAACCATATTGCTTCCTTAATTGCATGAGTGGTTGCCATGTATTCAACTTCTGTAGTTGAAAGTGCCACTGCAACTTGTCTTTTTCTGATCCAACTAATTGCTCCTCCAAACAGGTTAAACACATACCCACATGTAGATCTCCTACGATCCAGATCTCCAACCCAGTATGCATCCACAAATCCATGTATATCCAACACTCTGTCCAATCTCGATATTCCTTCGTAGCACAATCCATAGTTAGTAGTGCCACGTAAATACCTGAAAAATCTTTTTATTGTTTTCCACTGCTCCTTTCCTAGTTTTTACATATACCTTCTCAAAACTCCCACTGCATGTGCAATGTTCGGTCTAGTACAAACCATTTCATACATCACACTTCCAAGTGCACTCGCATATGGAACACTAGAAAATTCCTCCTCATCTTCCTCTGTCTTGGGACACTAATCTGCATATAACTTTACACCAATAGGAATAGGGACCTTTTTCGATTTACATTCTTGCATATTAAATCTCTGAAATATTGTCTCGACACCTTTTCTTTGATTTAACCACAGTTTCATCTTTTTCCGATCTCTTTTAATTTCCATGACTGAAATGAAATTTGAAGCACCGATATCCTTCATGTCAAATTTAGAGGACAACTAAGTTTTCACATTCTGGATAATGTCCTTGTTGTTTCCCATCAACAACATGTCATCCACATACAAGACTAAATAATTCAAATGATCACCAATTAATTTAAAATACACATAGTGATCCTCTTTGCTTCTTGTGAAGCCACGTCCCATCATATAAGTATCAATTTTTTGATACGAAATTCTTGGTGATTGTTTTAAACCATACAGGGACTTTTTCATCTTGCATACAAGCTCCTTCTTTCCCTTCACAGAAAAACCTTATGGCTTCTTCATACAAATTTCTTCTTCTAGATCCCCATGTAGGAATGTTGTCTTCACATCCATCTGTTCTACTTCAAAAACAAATGCAACAAAAATAGATAACAAAAATATTATAGAAGTTAACTTGGCAACAACAGAAAAAATCTCACCAAAATCAATTCCCTCAACTTGGGAATAACCTTTTGCTACTAACAAAGATTTTTGTTTCTCCACTTTTACTTCTACATTCAACTTCTTTTTAAATACCCATTTTCTGCCAATGGGATTTCTTCCAGTTGGAAACTCCACTAGATACCAAGCCTCATTCTTATCCAAGGATGTCATTTCTTCATCCATGGCCTTTTTCCAAAGATTTCCATCCTCTGAATCCACTTCCTCCCTGATAGTTCTAGGATCATCATCAATAATAAAAAAAACAAAATTTTAATGGAAATTAGATGAAGTATATCTTTCTGGTAGCCTTGTTTCTCGAACTGATCTCCTCAATACCGAAGTATGATGATCTTCTTATTCTTATTCCTATTCTTTTGTAGAGTAAGATTCATCATCCTTAAAATAAAACTCTATTTTCTCTGGTTCTTCCTTACTTGGTAGGACTCCATATTTAAAAACATCCTTCATTTCTCTAAATACCACATCTCATCTATACACAACCTTATTAGTTTTTGGGTTCCAAATATTATAACCTTTGAGACCATCTTTATACCCAATAAAGATACACTTTTTAGCCTTCTTATCTAGCTTACTCTTGTTTTCCTTTGGAACATGAACGTAAGCCTCATATCCAAATACCTTGAGATGTGTGAGAGAAGGTTTCTTACCAGTCCATACCTCTTATGGAGTCTTATCATCCAACACTGATGAGGGTGATCTGTTGACTAGGTAACAAACAATATCGACTCCCTCTGCCCAAAATTATTTCCCTAACCTAGCATCACTAAGCATGCACCTTGATTTTCCCATCAACATCTTGTTCATCCTTTCTACAAGTCCATTCCATTGAGATGTATATGGATTAGTATTTTTCCTTTCTATACTGCACTTCTTACATAATTCTTCAAATTCATTCTCGTAAAACTCTCTTTCATTGTCTCTCCTTAGCACCTTAATTCTTTTCTCAGTTTGATTCTCAACAAGAGCCTTAAACTCTTTAAACTTGTCTACTTCAGATTTATTCCTGAGGAGATATATCCAAGTATTCCTCCAGAAGTCATCTATAAATGAGACATACTACACAGATTTTCCCAATGATGGGACTGAGACAGGTCCAAAAACATCACTGTGAACTAGCTGTAAAATTCCTTCTTCCCTCATTTCACCAGAGGGTAATCTTACCAAATTTTGCTTCCCATATACATGATGTTTACAAAAATCAAAATACAGAGAGCAGTTAGACATACCTTCAACCATACCTTCACCGTGTAGTAGTCGAAGACCCTTCTCTCCGATATTCCCCAGTCTTTGATGCCACATCATGAACTTTTCTCTAGAGACTGTAGGAGTTCTTTCTTCTTCAAATCCAATATCATGAACAATGGAACTATTACACCCATCACTAATAGTGCTTCCTTGCAACTTATGCAGGGATCGAAATTGAACTCCCTTCAACAACACCATTGCTCCTCGAACCATCTTGCAGTTTTCCTTTTCAAATATTGTTTTTACTCCTGCATAATCCATTTTGTTTACATAAATCAAATTTATGGCCAAAACTGGAATGTACAAAACACCAGGAAGTGTTATAATCCTTCCATCTATGAGCCCCAACTTGACTCTTCCTCATCCTATGATTCTGGTGGTCTAATCATCACCTAGGAAAACATTATCTCCATCATACCTTTCATATTCACAGAACCACTCCTTGTGGGGAGTCACATGAAAAGATGCACTTGATTCAACCAATCATGCCTTATCATCTGCATGTGTTCTTGAAGAATCCAAGTACATATCCCCTCCTTCTTCCTTGGAGGTATTTTCTTATGTACAATGAGATTCTTTAGATCCCTTCTTTTTCTCAACTTTGGATCTACACTGCTTCTTGTAGTTCCCTTCTTTTCCACATCTCCAACACACATTTACAAACTTTATGAGATATTTGTATCTACCCTCTTGACTTATATCTCCCCCTTGAGAACTTAGATCTATTTCTTTCCTGGGAGTCTCCTATTACAAATAATGCGTTTGTGCTATATCCTTCCATGTTCTTCTATCTCATCTCCTACGACAAAAAGGATGAGACCACTTCAACAAAATTCAAGGTAGTTGTATTACTACCTATGGCCACAACCATACTATCCCATGAGTTTGGTAAAGAACACAATAAATTGATACACTTATCTTCATCTGAAATTTTAATCTCAACATATACTAACCGAGTTACCACAATATTGAAGGCGTTCAAATGTTCTGCCACCGAGTCTCCATCTCTCATCCTCAGATTATCCAACTTCTTTCTTAGGAATATTTTATTTACTAGGGAATTAGACTGATACAACTTCCCCAAATTATCCCATAAATCCTTGGATGTATCTTCCTCTGACACATTCAGTAATATTGAATCTGAGAGACACAGTTGGATTTTTCTCTTCTCCTTTCGATCCAACTTTTTCCAGTCATATGTTGAAGTTTTTGTAGGTGCAGTACCTAGATCCACTACAATCCATTGATATATGTCCACCAATAGATCTTCCATCTTGAGCTTCCACAACTCAAAACGTTTCCAATTCAACTTCTTGATCTCCATTTTTGAATTACTTGCCATTTCTTTTCACCTGAAAAATCAATATCACAGATCTCCCACTCTAACAAGGATTATCATAATCCTGAGACAAACCCTTGACCAAAAAGGAATCCCCTTGAAGCCAACAAAGCTCTGATAACAAATGTATATTTTAACCTTGTACAAGATTTACTACAAACAAATTTTTAGTAAAAGAACAAAAAATATATAATGGAAAATACACACATTACATAGAGATTTTTCCCCTAGAAACCCAAACCTAGAAAACCATCATATTATATATTCATTCATAATGTTACATTGTTTACAATACAATATACATATAAGAGCCAATGACCTGGATTAGTCAACAACCAATATTACTTAACCGGAAATAGAAAACCATCGGCAAAACCATGTGCCGAAAAAAATCACCAAACAATGGACATGAAAATCGAGGTAAAAATGTGACACTACTAATTGTGCAAAGAATATAACACATATCCAACAATTTGTTCTAAATAATAAATTTAGGGTAGAAATTTCATCTTCTCTGTTAGGATTACTCTATCTGTTTCATTTTTCTTTCTAAGTTTTAAAGAGTCCATAAAGAGCAATGAACAACATTTAACATGTAATTAGGGGTAGGGATTCTGCTTCACCCCAGGAAAGACTGGTCAAGACCGTATGTTGGATATGTTTATGGTCCAAGTATTAAAGTTAGGCCTTAAAGTGTTGTATCAATAGCTTACATGGACATTCTTACTTGGTAATGTCCACAGTTGAGGAACTCGTTTTCTCATTTCTGCATTCCAAACCTAACCATGGAATTCATCTGATACCATTCTATTTCCTGAAGGTTTTTTCAAAGCTCAAATTAGGTAGTTACGTTCTTGAGTTTTTGTTTTATTTTTCTCGAAAAATTACAGTTTTTCTTCTATTACTTGGTACAAAACCACACATATTATGATTTTCCATTCCAGGCTTAATCTTGAATAGGCATGCAATAAAGGTTTTGTAAGATACACAAAGGAAGATTGTGTGTATTTGAAAGGAGTCCCCTAAAATAAAAATTTAGAAATTATTCCTTATGAATTTCCCAGTTTGTCCATTAGATAACATTACCTTGGGTTCTTTGGTTATTTTCCTATAGTTGATCATAATCCTCATTACCGTTACATTCATAATTATGCAATAAGATTGACAATCTGTGAAGTTACCCTATGTTAAGGGTTATGTTTGTTATGTGTAGAACCATTGATAGTTTTGACTCTTTTAAATTGTTATTGTTGTCTCTATAATTACTTCATTTGATTCTTGATTTCCCTATGTTAAGGGATCTGTCTGTTCCATGTGGAAACACTAATAGTTTTGAGTCTTTTAATTGCTATCGTTGTCTCTGTAATCGATTCATTTGATTCTTGATGTAATGTATGGTCAAATATAATTTCTCTCTTGATAAATGTAATAGTTAACTTCATGGTAACTACTTATTGTTTAAAGAGCTGTGCAAATCAGGGATTGGATTGATTATTTAAATATAATAAATGAACAAACCTTTTTTATTTGTATCTGGTTTTAAATTCACATTCTTTTAATCATTTATATGGATACAAGTTTGATGATGGGTCCCTTTTTCTTTCAAGGGAACCCATCATACTTCTATGAGCCTCATTCTCCTCTCAGGCCATGGACCAAATTTACTTCGCAAGGGGACATATGACCAGAACTAAATCCACTCTCAAGATAAGTTTATGCTCTTTCTCTTTTCTGTTTATTTTTTCTTCAAAATAATTTGAGGAGATAGTAATACTTTTGGTTTCCCTTTGCAGATTAAAATCGTACAGTTTTGATTCTGAGAAGGAGGCTTTCCATATAGCTAAAAGGTACTCAGGTTCCATTAAATCTGGCCTCTTACTGAGATTCTCTTTCACATATCAAACGAGAGATTCACACTCACTTTTGTTCTTCATGAGATGTGCTATAGACAATCGATGTTGATTCATATTTTTTTTTAAAGTTAACAAAATTTATTTGGGCATGTATAACCCCATCTATGTGAATGTTTTATTTGAAATAAAACTTCAAGGCCTTGTTGTCATACATCAACGACCTATCAGACTACATAAATATAATTTTCAATATTGATCTCTAAGAACTATTGTTTGAGATAATCATTCTCGTTAATATATATGTACATGACCTTTTAATTCCCCTATTTATTTCCTCAATTCTTATCGCATGAGTATTTTATCACTCCACTGGTTTTAGAGACAATGTATTCAGAATAAGTAAGAAATAAACAGTTTACCTAGTATTATCTTCGATGCAATCTAATCATTTTGTATCATTTGTTTTCCTTTTCTAAAGTAGTTAGTTTCATGTTGAGATATCTCCATAAGGAGACTATTTAGATTTGGTACATACACATTTATCTATGTAGATCAAATATGTATCATAAATACAGATTCTATAGCTAAAGGTAGTCAAATCCAACATGAATAATAACTTTTATCTCAATAGCTCCAATATGTAGTCTACACAATTCTGCAAAATATATATGTGATTATGAATCTACTTATAATCAGTAAATAAAACTTATCTACATTTTTATAGGGCATGCAAATCAATAAATCTAATATGAACAATGATACAACCTTATATAGATCATTTCTTACATATATATCAACCATTCAATACTTCAATAGAATGAAATTTAAATAGTGAAGATACATATCTGAAAATAGTTATGCTGGGAAAACAAATGGAACAACCACGTTCCATCCAACCGTAGATAAATAACAACCACGATTACTTGTCTTGATCAACCCCTAGCATGACCATGACTCCATAAGGAAAAACTATGCATCACTCTTTATCCACTGTGTGATATCCTCGAATTGTTAAAAAATGAATTATTTCAAAGTTGTTGTTTTAAAAATAAATTTCCATTTATGGAAATTCGAATTTTAGATTGTGGAAGTATGTAATTATTATTTTTATGACCGTTGGACAAAATTTTGACTTCTCAACTGTCCTCTTTTGATGGAAACATGTATGAGACAATTTTTTTAATAAATTTAATGTTGGAGAATAGATGGAACAACCAGGTTAAAAGTAGCTTACTATGACTCCATGAGTGGGGAATAGGTTTGAGTTAACTCAGAGATGATTTTTACAACTGTCGGAGGTTGAGTTCTTTCACTAATAGCTCCTAAAAAGTAGGGATTTGTAAATATGTGGATTTTCCAAGGGAAACGAATGAAAAGTCATAGGCAATGAAAAATGAGATATATACAACATATGTGGGAGGCAGGACACTTCTTAGTATGTTGGGAAGGAATTGTTTTGTTGTTATGAGCACATATGGTGTTAGGAAATTATTTTCTGAGCCGTTTAGAGAGACAATTGTTAAAGAGTGACGCACAATTTTCCCCTATGGAGTCATGGTTAGGCTAGGGGGTGATCAGGACAAGTAATTGTGGTTGTTTTGTATCTACGGTTGGGTGGAATGTGGTTATTCCATTTGTTTTCCCAGCATAATTGTTTCAAATATGTATCTTAATTATTTACCATTCATTCTTATAAAGTATTATATGGTTCATATATATGTGTGTGTGTGTGTGTAAATAATGATCTATATAGGTGTACCTCATGGCCATAATAGATTGGTTGATTTACATGTTGCTTAAATATATGTTAGTATATTCTTGTTGGGTTTGACTTTCTTTTAGCTATAAAATTTGTATGTAGGCTACACAATTGATCTACATAGATAAATGTATAGGTACTAAAGATAAATAGTCATCTTATGGATATCTCTCATCATGAAACTAACTAAAACATAAATGAAAACAAGTGAAATCAAAATGCTTATCTGAAACAATAGTTCTTAGATAGAAATATTACAAATTATATTTATGTAGTTTGATAGGTCACTGATGTATGTCAACAAGTCCTTGTAGAGTTCTTTGCAAATAAAATATTCATACATATGGGGATTATACATACCCAATAATTTATGTTAACTACTCCAAAACAAAATTTAAATAATACACATCAAATATCTACAACAGATCTCGTGAGGAATAAAAGTGAGCGCAAATATCTTGTTTGATCTGTGGAAGAGAATCTCAGTAAGAGGCCATTTTTTTTTATGGAACGCGAGTAACTTTTAAAGACAGGAAATTCTCCCTTCGTGAAAATCCTATCATATGATGTTAAGGTACAAGAGAAATCAAAAGTATGATTATCTCCTCAACTACTTGAAGGAACAAGAATAAAAAAAAAAGAGGAAGAGAGTAAACTTATCTTGACCTGGAATTATTTCCGGTCGTTTTTCCCCTTTCAAGTAGTTTGGTCCGTGTCCTGAGAGGAGAAGGAGGCTTGTAGAAGTATGATAGGTTCCATTGCAATAAAAAAGGTACCCATCATCAAACTCGTATCCACATAAATAAAATAAAAAATACAAATTTAAAACTAGGTACAAATAACATAGGTCCTTTACATTTTCAAGTATGGATCAATCCATTTCGTGCTTCGTGAGATATTTAATAATAGAGGATATCGAAAAGTTCACTAATGAAGAGGAAATTATATCGGAGCACATTACCTCAAGAATTAATTACATAGATGAAGTAATTACCAAGACAAATTACAAAGAGTAATTACAAAAATGAAGTACAAAGAATATTCACAGAGAATAATTACAGAGAGTAATTACAGAAATGAATTACAAAGAGTAATTACAGAGGCTCATTACAAAGACTAATTTACAGAGAGTATTTATCGATACTAATTACATAGACTAAGTACATAGCTAACGATAGGAATTAAAGGTGTCAAAACTATCAATGTTTCCATACGAAGCAGACAGACCCATTAATATAGGGAAATCGAAATCAAATGAATAATTACAAAGACCTTGATAACACTTAAAGGAGTCCTACTTATCAAATTTTCCACACTGAAAATATAGGTCCCTTAGTATAGGGAAACTACACAAAATGTCTACTTGTACCGCGTAGTTTAAATACCAAAGTGCCGAAAGTTACGATAAACTACAAGAAATTAAAACAAGAGAACCCAAGATAATGATATTCGACGAGTAAACTGGGATTTTAGTTTATCAAAATTATTTGGGTATTGGTCATTCACCAGAGTTAAGATGATACGGTTATCAAGAATAACTAAGCGTTGTTAAGGAAGCATTCTTGAATTTTTTCTTGAGGATTCCTTTCAAACACATGAAATCACCTCTCTGTAGCTTATATATTCCCTTAACACACGCATAATCCGAGTAAATACAAAAAAAACATGGGAGTCTAACTACCTACTATGGGTTTTGTAAAGACCTTCATGAGTTAGGGAGGTATCAGAGGATTTATGGGTTATGTTTGGAGTGCAAAAAATAGATATAGGTCCTTGAACGTTACTGATACCACCCACTACATTTTAACTTTAACACTTTCTCTGAAAGAAAATATTTAGAATGAATAATTCTCAGAGAGAAAAAAGAAACATTCTACCCAGAATTCTATTCGAAACAAATTATCAACGCCCAAAAGACTTACCTGGTTATTAGAAGCACACCAACTTTCTTACAGAAACACTGATGCATATATCTACGCCTAGGGAAGAACTCTATAGAGTAACTAGGTCACAAGGAACACCGTTGTGGAGGAAAGATTAGTGAAAACAGGGTAAGGAGATCAAATGCAATTAGCATGACGGTTCCTCGAGACCAAAATTTGTATTTGTAGAGTGAAAAAGTATGCCCGCCCCCCCCATTGCCATGTGAAATCAGTGAAGTGGAGGTCCTACATTGGTTAGATCTCTAGAGAGTCAGAACCCGTGGGTACATGGTAGGTAAATCGTTTATTGAAATTCATGCTACACCTTTAATGCATGTAAAGAATAGATTCATACTTTCAATCATAGATTTGAATTTTCAACCACTAGGTTCATAAATATCCCATATCCCTTGCATCATTGGGTAGTGGAACCTAGGGATTTTTTTGTTAAAGATATGGTGTTACATGTTTTGGGTAAGCCTAATAAATAACACAACCATTTCAACGTGTGTCTCCATAATCGTGACTCTTGGAAAAACTTATGTCTTCTTGGTTAGGATTAAGTATGTCTCTTGTTTTAATCTTATAAAACAAATTCAATATGGGAATAACCTTTATTCACTATAGAATAGCATAAAAATTATATGAGTTATGGTTAGGGTTTTATTCTTCCTAGTTTAGGAATAAACTAATATGGAGAAAAATATTTATGCACTACAAGAATAATATAAGAATCATATGAGAAGAAATCACTATGTTTATAGTATTATTTCTCTCTTATGAATAGTTTTATTAAAAAAAAATTTAAGTTGAAATCAAAGTAATGAGTCAGTTAATGAATGGTTGAAAACATTGGTCGGATATATTGTCATTGACAATAAGACTATATTTTTTCTACTTCAAAAACAAATTTAGCAGAAAATTTTGGGGTACATTACATATGGTATCTGATATGTTGATTACAACACTTAGGCCTATGGGAAACACCAAAAAGTTATTTTTCTAAAGAAAAATCTAACAAATAATATTTATTGTTACAAACAAAAAATTTGTCTTTTTGTAAAAAAAATGTCAAAGCAGAATGGAGAAGGAGAAAAATCTAAGAGGAACCACAATCAAGAGCTCCATAGAAACCCAAAACATCACAGTGAGGGAAGTTCAAGCACCCAAGTATTGGAAATGATGAAGAATATTATTGTGTAATTTCAGGTGTTTAAAGATGATAATGAAAAGTTAAATAGATGTCAAGAAGATCAATAGGAAATTAATGAAATGTTGTTACACACTATAGCAACAAACAAGAGTCCAAGTAATAATGAGATAGAAGAGGAGCTCAGTAGAAGGTCCTTAAAGAATTCTAGTCATGAAACAGAAAGAGACGACAACTCTTCTAAGGACACATGCCTGATAGAAAATAAGGTATCTACAAGAAAGAAGAGAAAACAATTGGATCACTTGGAAGGTGAATTCAAAAAGATAAAACCCTCCTCCTTTGATGGGGAATCGAATACTGGTGAAGAATTTGAAGCCTAGTTGCTAAACATAAATAAATACTTTCAGATTTATAATTATTCTAGTAATATGAAGGTTAGAATGGCCATTTATAACTTAAAAGGAAAGGCCAATATCTGGTGGCAAGACCTGAAGCTAGCAAAAGAATTGAAAGAAAAATGGATGGAATGGTCAAAATTCAAAAATCATTTCAAGAAGCAATACCTATCAGAAATTTATTATGAAAGGAAGACTAAAGCATTTTACGAATTGTGACTAGGACAAATGTCTATGGGTGATCTAATTAATAAAT
>ML786378.1:668081-678941 GCA_009831015.1 Picea engelmannii | reverse complement strand
GTTGCCTATGCTCAGTAAAATTTCCTCTAACCATAACTCTTGAGATAGGGAATAGAGGCGAATCCAGACCAGTGTGTATGCAAAGTTTTCATTTTCTGGGTAGAAGTGGAGGTAGAGTCCAGCCGAATTGTAGAAATATGGTCCCCCTTCAAATATCATGTCCTTGTCTTCCAAGTTGTAGAATATTACTATGAATAAACATTTGGAGCTCAGCTAGAGCTCATTGTCTCCCTTGGGGTTCCACCATGTCTTAATACAACACGTTAGGTCCTTTTCTAAGGGCCAGAGACCTAGGAATTTTCCTATGAGGGCATGGTCTCTCATGAACTACATATGCTCCCCTATCCTAGTTGTTTTGATGATGTACCTGGGCACAACTGGGGATTGGGGGATATATTTTCCAGGTGTCCAGACCCGAGCTATTTTTGGATTCGAGGACTCATCATCCATGTTCATTTATTTTCTTATATCCATCTCTTCCTGCAGATATTGGTCTTGTAAGTGAAATGGCGGCTCAAAGGATGACCTGCGTGCCCTTGAGTTCTCTGGATCATTGGCGACGACGTTATTGTAAGAGGGGGCTTTCGCCCCCCCTTCTATTCCCATTGTTCTGTGGCGATCAGTACCAGGGTGTAGAGGCGATCAAAGGTGTGCAAATGATTTTAGACATGGTCAGGGTAGGAGGGTAGTTGGTTCATGCAAACCCTAATATTCCAGAGCTCCTTTGGGATCTTACTCATTTCTATCTAAAACAATAGTTCTTAGAGAGAAATATTACAAATTATATTTATGCAGTTTGATAGGTCACTTACGTATGTAAAAAGGGCCTTGTAGAGTTCTTTCGAAATAAAATATTCATACAGATGGGGATTATACATACCCAATAATTTTTGTTAACTACTCAAAAATAAAATTTAAAGAATCCACATCAAATCTCTAGAACAAATATCATGAGGAATAAAAGAGAGCAAAAATATATGGTTCGATATGTGGAAGAGAATCTCAATAAGAGGCCAGTTGTTTTATGAAAACTGAGTACCTTTTAAATATAGGAAAGTCTCCCTTCATGAAAATCACAACATACGATGTTAACTTGCAAGGAAAACTAGAAGTATGATTATCTCCTCAACTACTTGAAGGAACAACAATAAACAAAAAAGGGGAAGGGAGTAAACTTATCTCGGCTTGGAGTTAGTCCCGATCATTTTTCTCCTTGCAAGTAAGTTGGTTTGTGGCCTGAGAGGAGAAGGAGGCTTGTAGAAGTCTGATGGGTTCCCTCACAAGAAAAAGGGACCCATCATAAAACTCGTATCCACATAAATAAAATAAAAAAGATGAATTTAAAACCAAATACAAATAGCATAGGGCCTTTACATTTTCAATTGTGGATCAATCGATTTCGTGCTTCGTGAGATATTTAATAATAGAGGATACTACGAAGCTAACTAATGCATAGGAAATTATATCGGAGGACATTACATCAAGAATTAAAATGAATTAATTACAGAGATGAAGTGATTACCGAGACAAATTATAGAGAGTAATTATAGAAACGAAGTACAACAAATAATCAAAAAGATTAATTACAATGAGTAATTACATAAACAAATTACAAAGAGTAATTACAGAGGCTCATAACAAAGACTAATTTACAAAGAGTATTTACCAAAACTAAATATAAAGACTAAGTACAAAGGCAACGATAACAATTAAAGGTGCCAAAACTATCAACATTTCCATACGGAGCAGACAGACCCCTTAATATACGGAAATTGAAATCAAATGAATAATTATAGAGACTATGATAACATTTAAAGGAGTCAGACTTATCAATGTTTCCACACAGAACGAACAAGTCCTGTAGTATAGGGAAACTACACAAATTCCAAGTTTTACCGCGTAGTTTAAATACCACAGTGCCAAGAGTTATGGTCAACTACAAGAAATTACAACAAGAGAACCCAAGATAACAATATTCGACGGGTAAACTGGGATTTTCATTTATCAAAATGATTTGGGTATTGGTCATTCACCAAAGTTAATATGAGACAATTATCAAGGATAAATAAGCATTGTTAAGGAATAATTCCTAAATTGTTTCTTGAGGACTCCTTTCAGACACACAGAATCACCTCTCTATAGCTTACAAAATCCCTTAACACACACATAATTCGAGAAAATACAACAAAAATGTTGGATAACTGAGAGGGGGGGGGTGAATTAGTAATAGAGCAATCATAATCCCTTTTAACCAAATAATCCAAGTGTTATATCAATGTAGAATTATCATCCAATAATGAGCAATGAACGAATGAGCAATCATACACATACACAGTACACCAATGTTTTATGTGGAAACCCAAAGCGGGAGAAAATCACATAATACTTTTTCTTATATGTCTTGAAAAATTACATTCATTGGAAGCACCAAATTCCTTTGTTTTCAAGGTGGAATTGGAAGGAGGCTCCAACCTCCTTATTTCTTTGGCTACAACCTGAGGGAAGCTCCAACTCCCAAATTCTCTGGCTACAAACCCCTTTGTTCTCTGGCTACAACCGAAAAGTGGCTACAACCACCTGTCCTTGCCCCATCAAACCTCCCTGAAGTAGAATTATAATGATGGAACCACTGTCACACTATCACTATGAGATATACTGTTGTAAATTTGTATCAATAAACTTGAACCATGCATCAACCATGCATCAACCTGTACCTCAACCTGTAATCAACCTGTACCATAAACAAGTAAATCAACCATGCATTGACCTGTACCATAAACAAGTGCATCCAACCATGTACCAATCATGTGTCAACTACTCATCAACTATGACTCATCAATATGTACCAACATCATGAACTATACACCTCATGTATGTGCCAACTCATCAACTACTTGTCTCAACCATGTACCCAACATGTACCTTAACCAAAAGCCCTCATCAATTTCATAATCCAAATATGATTTGTAACTCTTTAATAGAACTGGTGTATATGATCACATACCTTCAAACCTTCCTTAACTTTAACAACAAGAGACTAGCATTTTCATCAAACTTTTCTTTAGTCTCACATGACTAGTTTTGGATTAGTCAACAACTCTAACTTGAAATAATCTTAACTTTGTACCTGTAATGAATAAATATATGAAACCGATACACAATTTTCTTCAATGTGTTTTATGAAATTCCTCTAGGTTTCACTACTTGGAACCTCTCATAAAAGGAGTTATAGAAAAAATGACATGCCTTGCTGAATTCTATATTATTCTAGAGAACGACCTTGTAGAGCGTGCCCCGCACGGAATATTTGTTGAATCGATTTGAAATTGTTACAAAAAATAATACAAACTGTAATATAACGAACACATTTTTTCTTACTGAATTTGGATCTGTTATGAATAAGTTATGACTTTTGTATCCAAAACACTTGTTTTAGACTAGTTTCAGGACTAGCCACAAACCCTATTTTCCACGGAGTGTAGCACCAAACCTACAACGACCCACAAGATGAATATTTTACCACAGATACTTGGATATGTTTCCTCAATGGAATATCAATTTCACATTCTGAATCATTCAAGAAAAAACATTATTGTGAAAATGGTGAGATGACCTATAAATAACATACCTTAGAAAGCATCATCAAAAGAATTTATCCTTCCTTGAATTTCGACCTTCTTTTCTTCACCTTCCCTCATAAATTTGGCTTAGATATCCTTTGGTTACCTTAGACACCTATATATATTCATTATTCTCAAGTGTTATCTTAAATGAGAGAGCTTTTCCTCTTATTTATACTCTCCAAGTACCTTCCTTAAAAACATCTTCTAGGCCACTTTGACCACTTTCCTTATTTTAGGGTTAACCCACTTCTAATTTATCCATTAAATTTATTATTTAAATAATTTATTTTGTATTCACTTTGACTTATAGTACACTCATCACTTCACTTTATTATTTACCTTCTAAAATTTCTTAAATCACTTTGACTACTTTGACCTTTTGGGGCTTCTAGATGACATATGAGGGTCCTCCAACTTTGTAAGGCCATAACTCTCAAACCGTGAGGAGTTATGTGATCTTACACATACCACAAAAAATGGAATTACATGTACTATCCATATCTAATAGTATTACCTGCGAATATATCAAAACTCATACCATTATCCATCAAACAAACTCGGGTCCATTACCCAAACTTGGGTTCTCCAACTTCTTATGGACATAACTCTCTAACAGTGAGGATTTATGTGACGTTCCAAATACCACTGAAAATGGAATGCCAACCACTATCCATATAGGATAGTTACACTACAAAATTCACCGACCTTCATATCAGTATTCCACAAATAAGCATGGGTTCTCTAACCATACTTCTAGGATAACTCAATCTGCAAAGCGTCTTCTCGTGAGGGATTTCACCATAAGGGGACCACTTTGGAGTTCATCCTTTGTGATATCAGTCTTTATTCAAGTTTTAACATCAATAAAAACCAACCTTAATCAACAATATCCCCCTTTGGTATTGATGGAAACACTTTGACGCAAAACTAAAATTATGTCATGCAATTCCTTTGGTGTTGCTTGAAAGCGTGCCACCTGTCCAATTGTCTGCATTACATCTGGTCTGGAGGATTTCACATATAGTAGGATGCCAATCATTGACTTGTATTTCCTATGATATTTAGACTTTGAATCATCATCTTTGCCCAACTTGCAACTGGTTTGCATGGGAGTGATAACTGGTTTGCAATCTTCCATTATGAACCTCTTTAGCATTTCTCTGATATACTTGGTTTGAGAAATAAAAATTCCTTGGTTTCTTTCATGTATCTGAAGTCCCAGAAATAAGTATAGTTCTCCAAGTAACAACATTTCAAATATCATCAACATAAACTTCAATTAATAAAATATTACATTGAGTTACCTTGATGTAGAGGTTGTTGTGTGCACTTTCTTTTCTAAACCCTGCCTGCTGTAAATACTTATCCATTCTAGAGTACCATGCTCTAGGAGTCTGTTTTAGACCATACAAGTCCTTCTTTAATTTACACACATGATCTCCATTCTCTGAAAACTAAAATCCTTCTGTTTTTTAAATGTAGACTTCTTCTTCAAGTTCCCCATTCAGAAAAGATGATTTTACGTCCATATGATACACTTTAATATTTTTGGAGCATGCATAATCTAAAAGCAAACAGATTTCTTCCATTCTGGAAACTAGGGCAAATGTCTCTTCAAATTTGATTCCTTCAATCTGTGCATATCCTTTACATACCAATCTAGCTTTGTTCCTTGTAACCTATCCATTTTCATTCAATTTATTCCTGAAAACCCATTTTCTATCGATCACATTATTATTCTTTGGTCTTGGAACCAATTCCCAAGTGTCATTTTTCTCTACTTGATCCAATTCCTCATCCATGGCCTTATTCCAAAATTCATCCTTGCTGGCATCTTCAAAACAGTTTGGTTCAATTGTAGATAAGAGTGTTAGGTGTGTTTGTTCTAGTGAACTGATTCTTCTTCTAGTCTCAACTCCTGCATCTTTGTTTCCGATAATCTAATCCGAAGGATGATTTTTCTGTACTCGTCTGCTAGGTGTCTTTGGAGACACTTGTTGAACTTGATCTTCTATTTCTATTGTATTCTCTTCATCTTCCTCTTCTACTTATTTTTCATCTTCTGCTTCTTCTTCGAAAGGTTGTTCCATTGATTCATTTTCTTCTTCCTTTGATTTTGGTCTTCCTGTTTCATCAATTATTACATTGATGCTTTCCACAACTTTTTTCAATTTCAGATTGTAACACTTGTATTCTTTCCTTGTACTTGAGTAACCAACAAGTACTCCTTTGTCCACATGAGAGTCAAAATTCCCCATTCTTCCATCTTCTCTTTTGATGTAGCATTTTCTTCCAAAATCGTTGAAGTTCTTCACATTCATTGTTCTTCCTTTCCATAGCTCGTAGGGAGTTTTGTGAGTATTGTTTCTGAGCATTACTCTATTTTGAATGTGAATTGTTGTATGCACTACCTGTGTCCAAAATATATCTGTCAATTCAGAATCCATTAGCATTGTTCAATCCATTTCCTGTACCATCATGTTGTTTCTTTCAACAACTCCATTCTGTTGAGGTGTCCTAGCAACATAGAATTGTCATTTTATTCCATGACTGATGCAGTAGTCCATAAATTCCTTTGAAGTGAACTCTCCTCCATTATCAGATCTCAAGCATTTGATTTTTGAATCCATTTCATTTTCAACCATTTCCTTGTAGATCTTAAAATTTTCAAAAGCTTCTGACTTATTCTTGAGAAAGAAAACTATAGTCATTCTTTTTTAATCTTCAAATAATAACATAAAGTATTTCTCACCTTTTAAACCCTTTGTTGTAGTTGGTCCAACTATATTAGTGTGCACAATTTCCAGTGGACTTGTCATTGAATATTCCTTTTATTTGAACTTGGTCTTGTTGCATAAAGTGTTGGTTCTGGGCCATTTCTCTAATTGCTTCTCTTTTGTTGACTTTGACAAGGTTATAAAAATGTATGTGACCCATTCTTCTGTGACATAGCCAAATTTCATCTTCCTTTCCTAGACAACACTTTTCATTTCCAATTTCACTTAACACATATATGTTGGTTGAAGTTCTTGCAGCTGTATAAATCAATTTTCCTGAACCTTCTTTTCTTATCTCGCACTTTTGTGAATTGAAAGTAACTTTATGCCCTTGGTCACACATTTGACTCACACTTAGAAGATTATGTTTCATATATTCTACTAGTAGAACATTCTCTGCCTTTGTATTCTTGTTCCCAATTCTGACTGTGCCTTTTCCAATGATTTTAGCTTAATCATCATTTCCAAAGGAGACTGATCCATATCTTTTCTTTATTAATGTAATAAACCTATCTCTATCACCTGTCATGTGTTTTGAACAACCATTATCAACATACCAACCATGTTTCTTATTCTTATCTTGTAGAGCAGGTGCGCATTCTTCATTGCTATACTGATTATTCTTTCTTATCCATGTCCTTTTTTGAGGTTCCTGTCTGTGACTGTTCTTATTCTGTTACGATTCTCTAGGAGGGACTTCCATTTTGCAATCTTTGGGCATGTGTACAAAGTTGTTACATTTGTAACATTCCACTTCAGTGCTCAAATATTCAAACATGTTGTAACGTCTTCTATGTGTGTCACTAGGCCTTCTTGGATAACCCTTTTGTGTATAACTTTCAAATTTGTTTATGTTGTTGTTGTTAGGTCTGCAATTGACAACTTTATGTCCAAAATTACTACATGAAAAACATAAACCAAAAAATATAGTTTGATACCTGGGAGTTGAAGATCTTCTGAAAGGAGGTGCTCTTATGAATCCTTCTTCTTCTTGAGTCATATTTGTCTATTGTTGATTCTGAAATATGAATATTCTCGGTGGAGGAGTGTCCCTGTAATCTTCCTTGTATATCTTCATATCCCCTTTGATTGTTTCTACATAGCTTTTTGCATATCTTTCTTGCTCTATTGTTTTGGAGCTTGATCCATTTTCTGTCTGATTGTATACAAGTCCGGACTTGTCAAGATGAGATTTTTGACTCCTGATAATGTCATCCAAAACTTTTGAGCTATTCTGCATATTTTTCTTTTGAATATCATTTCTTAATGTTACAATCTCTGCTTCCAAATTTCCAATGTTCATGTCCTTTTCTTCTAGCTGTTATTTGAGTGCTTCTTCAATTCTTTTATCTTCTTCAATTTAACCTTCAAATTTGTGATCATTTGTTCTAGTTCTTGAGTATATTATTTCTTGTCTAGTTTCTCTTGTAGTTTATTGTTTTTCTTCTTTTCTCTTCTGATAACTTCTATGGCATACATCAATTGTTCTCGGTAGTCAACTTACGCCTCTTCAATTTCTTCTTCGACTTCTTCATATTGTTCTTCGACTTATTCATATTCTTCTTCGGGGTCTTCTTTATCAGAGTCTTCTACTGCCATGAATAGAACTCTTCCTGTCTCACTGTCACTGACTTCATCTTCATCTAATGATCAGATGTCTTCTTTGGTGCATAAGCTTTTCTTGAAAAATTTCTATGTAGTTCTTTTTACTTTATATGTTTGTTTGCCTTTTGAGTAACCTTCATCATTTCTCTTTTTCTTATGAGAACATTTGTTATCAAAATGACCAATACCATTACAATTAAAACAAATTAAAGGAAGCTTACCTCTATACCTACCATTGGTTCCCTTGTTCAATATTTTGATGAAGTTGACCACTTCTTCATCATCTTCTGAGACATCACTGTTGTTGCTATGTTATTCTTGTTTCTTTTCCTTTTTCTTTGATCTTTTGGATGCTTTGAAGGATACTTCTTTTACATCTGGATTTTCTTGTTCAGTTCTCATTTTATATGTTGTGAAGATTCCATGCAGTTCGTCCATGCTTATTGAGTTTAGATCTGATCTTTCTTCTAGTGATGATATCTTAGGGTCAAATCTCATAGGAATAGATCTTAGTACCTTTTAAACAATTATAGATTATTTGATTTATTCTCTCAATCCTATGATTCCATTCACTGTTTCATCGACTTGTAAGAAGTAGGATGCAATATTCTCATCTTCCTTCATCTTTAGTTGTTCGAACTGACCTCTGTAAGTTTGAAGCTTTGTTGCTTTGACTTTTGAATCTCCTTCATAAGTATTTCGAACCTTGTCCCAAATATATTTAGAGGATTTACAATGTGCAACTTTTGTGAATATCATTTCACTGAGACCATTCAAAAGTGCATTTGTGGCTTTTGAATTATTTTGACCCAGTTTCATTTATTTCTCATTTGTTGGTGGAACTGTTGGTGCTATGTATCCATCTACAATTGATTGCCAAATTTAAAAACCCTGTTCTTGTATATATGTCTTCATCCTTATGCTCCACAAAGAATACTTTTGTCCATCAAAATTTGGTATTCCATTTTTATACATGTTGTTGCTCTCCATGATCTACCTTTCAGTGGTTAAACTAATTTATGAAGGAACCTACTCTGATACCAATTATTGGATTACTGAGAGGGGGAGGGGGTGAATCAATAATAAAGAAATCATAATCCTTTTTAACCAAATAATACAAGTGTTATATCAATGTAGAATTATCATCCAATAATGAGAAATGAACAATAATACAAATACACAATACACCAGTGTTTTACGTGGAAACACAAAGCGGGAGAAAACCACAAAATGATTTTTCTTATATGTCTTGAAGAATTACGTTCATTGGATGCACCAACTTCCTTTTTTTTCCAGCTGCAGCTAGAAGCAGGCTCCAGCCTCCTATTTTCTCAATATACAACCTGAGGGAAGCTCCAACTCCCAAATTCTTTGGCTACAACCAGAAGGAGGCTACAACCCCATATGTTCTCTGGCTACAACCGGAAGGTGGCTACAACAACCTATCATTGCCTCGTCCAACTGCCCTGAAGTAGAAGTAGAATGATGGAACCCCTTTCAAACTATCACTATGAGATATATCGCTATAAACCTATACTAATAAACTTGAACCATGCATCAACCATGCATCAACCTGTACCTCAACCTGTAATCAACCTGTACCATAAACAAATGCATCAACCATGCACCAACCTATACCAATCAACCTATACCATAAAAAAGTTCATCCAACCATGTACCAAGTATGTACCAATCATGTGTCAACTACTCATCAACTATGACTCATCAATATGTACCAACATCATCAACTATACACCTCATGTATGTGCCAACTCATCAACTACTTGTCTCAACCATGTACCCAACATGTACCTTAACCAAAAGCCCTCATCAATTTCATCATTCAAATATGATTTGTAACTCTACAATAGACATGGTGTATATGATCACATACCTGCAAACCTTCCTTAACTTTAACAACAAAAGACTAGCATTTGCATCAAACTTTTCTTTAGTCTCACATGACTAGTTTTGGATTAGTCAACAACCCTAACTTGAAATAATCATAAATTTGTACCTGTAATGAATAAAGATATGAAACTGATACAAAATATTCTTCAATTTTTTTAATGCAATTCCTCCAAGTTTCACTACTTGGAACCTCTCAAAAAATAATTTATAACAAAAATGGCATACCTTGCTGAATTCTGGCTTATTCTAGAGAGCGACCTTGTAAAGAGTTCCCCGCATAGAATATTTGTTCACTCGATATGAAACTGTTAAAAAGCATACCAAAAATTGTACAATAACCAACACATTTTTTCTTACTGAATTTGGATCTGTTATGAATAAGTTATGATGTTTTTACCCGAAACACTTGTTTTAGACTAATTTCATGACTAGCCACAAACCTTATTTTCCACATAGTGTAACTCAAAAAAAACAATGACCCACAAGATGAGTTTTTTACCAAAGATACTTGGATATGTGTCCTGAATGGAATAGCAATTTCACATCCAGAATCATTATATAAAAAAAATTATTGCTAAAATGGTGATATGACCTATAAATAACATACCTTAGAAAGCATCCTCAAAAGAATTTATCCTTCCTTGAATTCCGGCTTTCTTTTCTTCACCTTCCCTCAAAAATTCAGCTTAGATATCCTTTGGTTACCTCAAACACCTATATATAATCAATATGCTCAAGTTTGATCTTAAATGAGAGAGCCATGCCTCTTATTTATACTCTCCAAGTAGCTTCCTTAAGAATATCTTCTAGGTCACTTTGCCCACTTTCCTTATTTTAGGGTTAACCCACTTCTAATTTATCCATTAAATTTATTATTTAAATAATTTATTTTGTATTCACTTTGAATTATAGTACACTCATCACTTCACTTTATTATTTACCTT
>ML786378.1:627820-659933 GCA_009831015.1 Picea engelmannii | reverse complement strand
TTCAATACTTCCATGATCTCCCCTTTTAAACCATTTATCTTAGTATCCAACTTAGCTTCCATTGAATCCATCTTAGTATCCAACTTAGCTTCCATTGAATCCATCTTATTTTGTAGTTCATTTATGTCCCTACGCATTCCTTCACCTTCATCAAGAGTCCAAGTAGGATTTTCTGGAGGCTTATTTGGTGTAGAAGTTCCCTTTTTGGGTGGCATGTTGGCCAAGTATCACTTTTGAACCTTGATTTTAAGGTGGTTCTGTTAGACAATATTTCTTTTGTTGTATCTCCCAAGTTTTGGCCCTTCTGGGTATGAAACTTTCTTTTATGTATTTCTCTGATATTTCTTCTTTGCAATGCCACAGGTCTGATCAAAATTGGATGTGCCAAGTGGAATTTATGGTAACTTCCCCACAAATTGCCGATTTTTGGCCTTTCCAGGAGATCTCACTTGTATAGTGTGCCCCGCACAAAATAATTGATTTAAATTCTGAAACTCGCACCATAAATACTAAAGACTGTCCACAATCCAATGAAACCATTCCCACAAAATTTTGATACTCTAGGAAGAAGTTATGATTGTTTTACCTGGAACACCTTCTTGAGACTAGTCAATAGGACTAGTCAGATACCCTATCTTACACAGGGTGTATCTACAAATTTAAGATGACCCAGAAGCTGAACCTTTTACCCCCAATACCTTACTAATTTCTATAAATGGCCTCCATATTTTATGGTCTGAAACGTTACAGAAGAGTTTTTATACCGAAAATTCCGCAATGACTCAGTTCAAGATGATTCTAGAGCCCTATCTTGTACAGGATGTATCTCCAAAATTATAAGGCCTCAGGAGCTAAATTTTGAACCCAACGTACCTTGATCTATCTACTAAATATCCTCCAAACTGTTCCTTCTAAAACATTGTATAAAACAAGTTATAGAGAAAATTCCAAGGTGTCTCAGATGCAGCAGTGAAACCCCAAGACCTTGATCTCTAATACCATATGTTAAGAACCAAATATCAATATAGCATAGAAAATCCTCAGAAAAAGTACTCAACGCATTGAAAAAGAGATAATTTCAGATAATAAGCCTCTTCGAGGGGGCAACCTCCTTTTACCCCACTTAAATGTTCAATTACAAGATGATTCAAAATGAAAATGTCTCCTTGGTATATATAGGAGACTAGGAGGTATAATTACAACTAATGGCCTAAAGCCAACATAAATAAAATAACATTACTAATATAATATGCCCCAATTAAGGGGTAATGAGACAATATTAGGTAACAATTTCTTTGCAATTGTTTTGTTGTTTTGATGTATTTTTCATCATTTCTTCTTGCACGTTTGATCCTATCCTCAATATCATTTTTTTCTTTGTTGATAATTACTTCATATAACGCATTAGCTCTTCGACTTAGTGCATCTGCAACTTTATTTTCTTTTCCCTTGATGTGTCGTACTTAAAAATAGAACTCACTTAAAAAGGCCAACCACCTCTCATATCTTCCATTGTGATCCTTTTGGTTGAACAAGTGTTCTACACCATTGTTATCTTTTAGTAATATAAATTTTCTTCCCATTAAATAATGTCGCCACATTTTCAATGCATGAATTATAGTTGCTAATTCTAGATTGTGAGTTATGCAGTTTCTTTCATGTTCATTTGATTTGTGTGATTCATAACAAATGAAGTGTCCATAACATGTTATTACTCCCCCTAATACTTCTTTACTTTCATCCACACATACTGTAAAATATTTATTTGGGTATTCCACATTAATTATTGGCACTGTAGTTAACAGTCCTTTCAATTGATCAAAACTGTCTTGGTAGTTTTGAGACCAATTAAATTTTGTTCTCTTTTTCTGCAGTGAGGTAATAGGATAGGCAATTTTGGATAATCCTTCGATAAACCTCTGGTAATAGTTGGTAATCCCTATGAATGATCTTATTTCTGCTATGTCTTTAGGAATAGGCCATTCCATAATGGATCTAATATTTTCAGGGTCGACTGCAATATCATCTTATGATATTACATATCCTAAATGTTGTATCTTCCTGTGGTAAAAATCACATTTATCAAACTTAACACACAATTTATGTTCTCTTAGAGCATGTACTAGGAATTCTATGAAATTTGTGTTATTCTTTAAACACATTAAAGGTGTATCATATGCACATAATACACAATCTACTTACCATGTACCCACGAGTTCTACCACTTCATGGACCTAACCAATGAAGGCCCTCCACTTCACGAATTTCACATGGAAACTCAGTAGGCATACTCTGTCATTCTTCCAATACGAGTGATGGGCTCGAGGCACCATAATGCTCATTCAAACTAAACCTCCTTACACTATCTCACTAAAATTTCCTCCGTAAACGTTATTCCTTGTATCCAAGTTGGTATGTAGAACAAAAGAATTAGAGTCCTACCCTAGGCGTAGATAGATGTAGTAGAGAGACATGGAGAATGTAAGAGTTGGTGTGCTTCGAGTAACCATGTAATACTTCTGAGCATTGATATTTATTTTTTCGAAATGATAATTTTGGGGTAGAAATTTTGTCTTCTTTGTTAGGATTACTCAGTCTGTTTTATTTTTCCTTCTAAATTTTAAAGAGTCCATAAATACCAATGAACAACATTTAAGATGTAATTAGGGGTAGGGCTTATGCTTTACCCCAGGATAGATTGGTCAATATCATATGTTGGATATGTTTTCGTTCCAAGCATTAAAGTTAGATAATAAAGTGTTGTATCAATAGCTTACAGGGACATTCCTACTTCGCAACGTCCATGGTTAAGGAAATTGTTTTCTCATTTCTTATTTCCAGACCTAAACATGGAATTCATATGATACCTTCCTATTTCATGAAGGGCTTTTCACAACACAAAGTAGGTAGTTACGTTTTTGAGTTTTTGTTTTATTTTTCTCGAAAAATTATAGTTGTTCTTCTATTCACTAGTACAGAACCACACATCTTACGATTTACCATTTTGGTCTTAAGCTTGAATAGGTGCGCAATAAAGGTTATGTAAGCTACATAAAGGAATATTTTGTGTATTTGAAAGGATTCCCCTAAAATAAAAATTTAGAAATTATTCCTTACGAATTTCCCAGTTTGTTTGTCGAATAACATTATCCTGGGTTCTCTACTTATCTCCCTGTAGTTGATCATAATCCTCAGTATTGTTACATTCATAATTATGAAATAATCTTGGAAGTATGTGAAGTTACCCTATGTTAAGGTTTTTGTCTATTCTATGTGGAAACATTGATAGTTTTGACTCTTTTAAATTTCTATCGTTGTCTTTGTAATTACTTCATTTGATTCTTTATTTCCCTATGTTAAGGGATTTGTTTGTTCCATGTGGAAATGTTGATATTTTTTACTCTTTTAATTGCTATCGATGTCTCTGTAATTACTTCATTTGATTCTTGATGTAATGTGTGGTCAAATATAATTTCCCTCTTGATAAATTTAATATTTAACTTCATGGTAACTAATTATTGTTTAAAGAGCTGCACAAAGCACATATTAGATTGATTATTTAAGCACAATAAAAGAACATACCTCTTCTATTAGTATCTGGTTTTAAATTCATAGTTTTCGAATCATTTATATGGATAGAAGTTTCATGATCGGTCCCTTTTTATTTCGAGGGAACCCATCAGACTTATACAAGCCTCCTTCTCCTCTCAGGCCGCGGACCAAACTTACTTCACAAGGGGACATATGACCAGAACTAAATCCAAACATGAGATAAGTTTACACTCTTTCTCTTTTCTGTTTATTTTTCCTTCAAAATAATTTGAGGAGATAGTATTACTTTTGGTTTCCCTTTGCAGGTTGAAATCATACAGTTTTGATTCTGAGAAGGGGGCTTCCATATAGCTGAAAGGTATTCGAGTTCCATTAAATATGGCCTCTTAATAATATTCTCTTTCATAGATCAAACGAGAGATCTGCGCTCACTTTTGTTTTTCACGAGATCTGTTATAAATAGTCCATGTTGATTCTTATTTTTTTTTTAAAGATAATAAAAGTTATTTGGGCATGTATAACCCCATCTGTATAAATATTTTATTTGAAAGAAAACTTCAAGGCCCTGTTGTCATACGTCAACGACCTATCAAACTGCATAAATATAATTTGCAATATTGATCTCTATGAACTATTGTTTCAGATAATCATTCTCGTTAATATATATGTACATGACCTTTTAATTCCCATATTTATTTCCTCAATTTTTATCGCATGAGTCTTTTCTCACTCCACTGGTTCTAGAGACAATGTATTGGGAAGAAGTAAGAAATAAACAATTTACTTAGTATTATATTCGATGCAATCTAATAATTTTGTTTCACTTGTTTTCTGTTTTCTGGAGTACTTAGTTTCATGTTGAGAGATATCCATAAGGAGGCTATTTATCTTTGGTACATACAGATTTATCTATGTAGATAAAATTTGTAGCCTAAATACACATCCTACAGCTAAAGGTAGTCAAATCCAACATGAATAATAACTTGTATCTCAACAACTCCAATATGTAGTCTACACAATTCTGTAAAATATTTATATGATTCTGCATTTACATGTAATCAATAAATAAAACTTATATACATTTGTATAGGGAATGTAAATCAATAAATCTAATATGAACCATGAGACACCACTATATAAATCATTTCTTACATATATATCAACCATTCAATACTTCAATATAATGAAATGTAAATAGTTAAGATACATATCTGAAATAGTTATGTTGAATCAAATGGAACAACCATGTTCCACCAAACCATAGATACAAAAAAACCATGATTACTTGTATTGATCACCCCTAGCTTGACCATGACTCCATCAGGGAAAACTATGCATCACTCTTTAGCCATTGTCTCTCTGAAGAGTTCAAAATATCATTTTCCTAACATTCTATGTGCTCATAACAACAAAATAGTTCTTCCCAACATACTAGGCAACATCCTGCCTCCCACATATGTTCTATATATCTCATTTTTATATTTCCTAGGAATTTCCATTCCTTTCCCTCCTTGGGAAATTCACAGCTTTACAAATACTTGATTTTTAGGGGCTACCAGTGACAAAAATCAACTTTTGACACTTGTAAAAAGCATCTCTGAGTTAACTCAAACATTTTCCCTACTCATGGAGTCATAGTCATCTACTTTTAACCTGGTTGTCCCATCTGTTTTCCAACATTTAATTTATTAAAATATTTGTCTCATACATCTATGCATCAAAAGAAGACAGTTGGAAAGTCAAACGTTTTTCCAATAGTCATACAAATCATAATTACATACCTCCACAATATAAAATTTGAATTTCCTTAAATGGAAATTTATTTTTATAATAACAACTTTGAAATAATTTATTTTTGAATAATTTGAGGATATCACAAAGTATTTTTTTTGTTACTTTTTTTTAAAAATTTGTATGCATCCATTGTAAAGTGTATTTCACTTAAATTATAAAAGTGAAACACTATAAGTAGCTTTATTATTTTATTTTCAAGTTATTTAGTTTGCATGTAACTTTCTTTTATAATGTAACTTGATTTTAAAAGTGATACCCGCTTATTCTATAAAAGTGTGTCACTTCATAAGTAACTTATTTGTAAAAGTGAGGTTATTAGGAGGGATGTCACCTCATGGACCAACTTCTACCTGCTACATGGCTCTTTTGCTATCATTTACGCCTTTTTTATAAAAGGAATGAATTTTACATTTGAAGTTTCTTTTCAGTGTTTTTATTTTTAATAACCTAACGTTTCAAGATATTTCCATCCAAACCATCAATATCAGTGTTTAAATTCATATTATCTTCATTTTTAATATGGATTATCCTAATGATCTTTATCTTACCAGCACCAACTACTTTCAATGGAAATCCCATATGGAGGATTTATTCAAAAGTAAAGGAATGTATTGGATTACCTTTGGAAAAGAAGAAGAAACCATTGATTATGACAAGTATGCCAAATGGATTAATAGGAATGAAAAAAAACATGGACTAATCATAATGTCCATATCTCATGATTATAGGTCTCACCTTCAAGGACTTGATTCATGTAATACCCATGTTTCCCCTAATTTGTAAATATAACTATAAATGGTCAAGAGACTATGGCAGGCTAAGTATGTGTGAATGTTGGATTTGATGAACCTTTGTATAAAAGGGTCAATGTATGAATGTTTTGTTATTAATAGAATTTGAATTTGAATATGTGTTGCACAACTACTGAAAGGGGGGAAGTTTTCCAGGATAGAATATGGATTCTATGAGAGAGATGGTGAAGGGAAACCAGGTATGGTTGAGATGACCCTCACTAGACCAATACCTACTGGATATAATTTCTCAATAGTCTTTTGACCAAGAAATGAATTACCAGTCACGATGGTAGTTGGAAGTCCATCCTCAAGAGTTAATGAGGAGATTGGGTAGGGTACCCATATGTAAGGATTCCATGTCTGACCATGAGTGTGGATTCATAACCATGCAACCTTGCCGAGGAAGGAAAGGAATGAGTTAATTCAAGGACAAAGATATATATGCAAGAGAGAATACTAGAGAAAACACTCTCCTTAGAAGTGTAGGGAACATACATCGACTCTGAAGTTGAGAGGAAAAATCCAAGTAGTAATCTCAATCTGGCCATAATAAGCCATGGGAAGCGTTTGGATACAAGCTAATAAACAGGGTTGACAAGTGACTGAGGAAGTACTTGTGTAGACCTCCTTTCTTGGATCAGAGAAAACCAATTTCCATGTTCCTATGGGAGGAGGAGAGTAACCTTCGTCCCTGAATCTTGTGGAGCAAGGAGAAATAATCTCTCTCAGAGCACCATGGTCCAGCTCGGGGGTGTTTAATGGTAAATCTGTTAGGAGTGATTGAGCCTATGGTCGGGAGGAAACATGCACCCCTTTCAGGATTTGCTTCACATTTTCCAGTTCTGATAAGTATTTTCATACTTTGTGTATTATATTCAATGCGATGATGAAATTTATGTGTTTATGATTCATCCTTTCAGTATTTGAACAATTGTTAGAAAATATCTATGATTTCTGTAAATTTTTATATCTATATGATCTTTCAATTTATCTCAGTTTTGTTGCTGGATAGTCATGGGATGCGAATCCATAGAAGATTTAGGGCAAGATCGACTCAAATGTCTAAGTCCTGCCAACCGCTTGAATCTTACCTTAGCGGAAATGTTAAAGTATGAATTTTGTTGGAGAAGGGCATTTTTCCTTTAGATTATTCACCCATATGACTGAGGGCTCGTGCCCATGTACTGAACCCATTTTTTTCTAAAGTATTAGCGCTTAGCCCCTAGAATTTCCAAAGTATCCATGTGATTGGAGTCTGGGAACCCTGTGCTAGTCCAAAAAGGGGCTAGCTCTTCAGGGTCAGGACTTCAGGACTTGTGAATCCACAATCCTAAAAAATAGTCGAAGTTCGAAGTCGCAAATCAACGAGGACCATCGATCTAGGGATTTAGCACATATCACTCTCAGCCGTTAGATTAGACATAAGAAGGGAAGTGTTAAGCACTTCTGTGAAATGCTACGTCAGGATAATAGGAATGGTCTAACATCGAAACTCCTGAATGCCGGAGTCACGGAGTAAATCTAGACCATTTAACTGGAGGGACATGTGTCCACAGATCCATGATTATCTGAGAGTCTGCGTATTCAACGATCTAGAAATGTGCACATTTTCCCCAAATTTCTTCAATCTAGATTAAACCCTAGTCATAGATGCTAGGTACACATGGAAATAGATATGGCATGGTATGGAAGGAAATCTGATAGATACACACAAAATCCCCTAATGCCGAACTACCAAAGTGACAAGGACCATTGGATGAATGGGTATGTTTCATGTGATCCCGTGGTTCAGAGACTTCATACTCAAGAGGAATTTGGCCAAGGGTTTTCAAGGAGTGAAAACCATTGAAGTCGTGAACACTGAAGTAAAACTCGACCATTGGTCAAAGAGGACACGTGGTGCAAGACTCGAGAGTCTAGAGAATTATCTCTTCGAGGGATTTGCATCGAGAGGATTTGGTAACATCCAAAGCCAAATATGCAAAGTAATGAGAACTGTATATCTATGGATCTACGTGGAACCTTGCGGACCATTAGATTGAAGGAATGAGAAGTTATCAGTCTATGATGATGTGGCTTGATGACATCATTGGATGTGATGTGGACCCGCATTATGTGTGCCATGTGTCACCCAGTTTTAGACGATTCATATACCCATTGTGCCTATTAGAGAATGAAACATGTCACCCCCTATCGAGGACATGTGTCACCCCTTGACCCTTGTCGTGTGTCAATTTCTGGTGCGTGATTGCCTAGCCTACATGGATGGTTATGTGTCCAGGACTTCGGGAGTTTGGATAGCTTCGAGAGTTTGAAATACATGGGATGTGGTACAATATAGGAACATCCAACAAAAAACGTTGAACACTGACCGCTGAAGGGCTAAGGCCACATGTCAAGATATCAGGATTTCAGGAGTTTGGACATAGTGTGGTAAAAAGGAATGCTCAATGGAGATCATTGATCACCAAACGTCGATTGTAAAATGGATAAGGCCATGTGGCAAGACCTCAGGACTTCAGGGATTAGGAAAAAGGTATGTTTATAACTGAGTACCGAAGCCCCCTTTTTAACCGTAGATATCGGCGGAGGATGTGAAGCGTTGATCCCCTTCGTTGTTTGGAGATTTGAGAATTTGACAACACTTTTGGAACTCCCAAAGTCTGGGAACTTATAAAGTGCCAAAACCTTTGCTAACAGAGGCTCCTAGCTCCCAATTTTAAGCTCGAGGTCACAAGGAACACCCCACTGATTGGTTCAATCACACAATGAGAGATGTAAGTTTTGGGGGAGATAATTAAGAGGGTTTTGGTTAAGTAAGGGACCATAAATGCACCAAGGAAAATAAAAAATATGATGCCCCATCCCTAGAAAGGGTATTTAGGGGTTGGGTGTGTTACAACTTGGTATCAAAGCATGGAAATAACACTTGGTCTACTTGGTCTCATGCACGAGTTGCATAAAAATATTATTAGATAAATTATGGGGTAAGTCCCTATCTTACCCACCTTCTATAATAAACTTGTTTGAACCTCTACTAAAGAGAGGAATGACACCTACTCTTGATATATGTTTTGGAAGTATGCAATGTAGGTTTCTAATTTTTCCAATAAAGAACTGACTTCACCTTGCAATGATATGTGTTGTTCATGAATTGGTATATTAGTAACTAACATAAAAAAAATTATATGCACTCAAACAATTAGTGAATGACAAGAGAACTACAACGTAAAGGATGGTGACACATCAGGAGTTGGGGGGGATCTCCCACAATAGAGAGGAAGAATATGATGAAAGGAGGGTGGTGGAAACCCCTCCAAATTTGGAAAAAAATGTAAGAAGCCTCATGGCATAATTATAGAGTTATAAGGCTAACAATGAAAGACTGATCAAGGAGAAGGAAAAGAAAACATAAATTAATGTATTCCTACTACAAAGTTTATTAGATATACAAAGGAAACTACAACATGGTCCAACTTCCAATCATGTGGACATGCATCATATTAAGAAAACTCCAAGTCCACTTGGGATACAAAAGCATGGTCCTGAAAGTGGCCACACTAGGAGGAACACCTCAAAGAAGGCCCAACATGGAGCGAAGAGACATTGGGTGGAAGATTCCTCTGGTGAGGACATTGACAACTTCAAGTAATCTTCTAGTGGAAAAACTAGTTCACATTCTAAGACAAGAGGAAAGAAGAGGATACATTCCAAGATTCATGACCCTGGAGAATTCAAGAAACCCAAACCACACACCTTCGATGGAGAGATTAATAAGGGGGAAGAAAAAAATGTTTGGCTACTCGCCTTGAAGAAGTACTTCAGAGTCCATGACTACTCTAAAAACTTAAAGGCTCGGATATCCATTTTCAACCTGAATGGGAAAGCCTCCATTTGGTGGGAATACCTTAGGAATGTGAAAGTATTCCATGAGAAGGAATTTTCATGGAAACAATTTGATAAATACTTCAAGAGGAAGTACCTATTGTAAAATTACTTTGATGGGAAGACCAAGGAGGTATATTAACTCAAGTTGGGACAACTCTCCATAGATGAGTATATCAACAAATTGCTCGAGATGATGAGGTATGTGCCCTACATAAAGGATGAAAAGGTAAATATGCAATTATTAATTAGTGGCGTACCTTAGTCCTATCGGGACAAAAATGAGTTTGATTAGCCAAATACCTTAGAATATACTGTTCGAAAATAAATGTATTGCTATGAGAAATTCAAGAGTAAGATAAAACCCCATGAAGACTGGAAGAAGAAAAACAATTCATGATTCAAGAAGAAGGGGTTTAAACCCTTGATATTTAAGATCCCTGGTAAGAGATCTAGGATGATCCTTCCTGCCAGAAGTGTGTATCAACAAAATTTTCCATCCCATAGTGGAAATAAACTATTCAGAGTAGCTCCAAGTAAGATTAATAACATGAAGAGAGAAACTTTGAAATGTTGGGGTTGTGGAGAGTAACATATGTTGAGGGATTGTCCGCATAGGAAACAGAACCCTAGAAGGGTCTACAACATCCAAGAGGCTACCACAATCAATGATGTGGCTAGGATCCTGCCATAAATTTATGCATCCTTGGATAATAGACAAGATGACCACCAATATTCAATGGTGGAGATGGAAGGTATGATTGCCAACCATCTTGTGTCCATTTTAATTGACCCTGGTTCTAATTTGAGTTATTCTTCCCCTCAAACTGTTGAGAAATTTAAATTGCAACAAGTTAAACATGTTAAATCATAGCTGGTACAACTAGCCACTAGAACCAAAAGAAAAGTAACAGAGATCATACCAGATGCCAATTTGTCATGAGTGGGTTTCCCACCCAAGAAAACCTAAACATACTTCCTCTAGGATTTTATGACCTGTTGATTGGCATGGACTGGTTGGCTACCCACAAAACCAAGTTGGACCGTTACATTAAAACTTTGGAGTGTGAAAATGAAGAAGGAATAACGGTAACCCTACAATGGATTCAAAATATTGTCTCAATGAGACAAATATCATCCCTCCAAGTGAAGAAGTATTGCAGAAAGGGATGTCCCTTGTATGAAATACAAGTATTGAACTCTATTGAGAATGGAAAACCCAGCCCAGAGGACTATCCCATTTTGAAAGAATATAAATATGTATTCCCAGAAGTAGTGTTAGGTCTACGTCTAAGAAGGGATATTTATTTTTCGATAAAACTTATACCAGGAGCAGTGCCAATGTATATAACACCCTATAGAATGAGTACACCAAATCTAGTTGAGCTCAAATTATAGCTGAAGGAGATGTGGGACAAAGGCTACATTCAACGTAGTGTGTCCCCATGGGGAGCATTGACCTTGTTTGTGAAAAATAAATATGGCACACTCAAAGTGTGCATAGATTATAGAAAACTCAATAACATGACGATCAATAACAAGTACCCCTTTCCAAGGATCGATGCCTTGTTTGACCAATTAAGGGGTGCTACAATATTATCCCAGATTGAATTGAGGTATGGATACCATCAGGTCCGATTCAAAGATGAATACATCCACAAGACAACCTTTAGGACAAGATATGGACACTATGAATTTGTGGTGGTGCCATTTGGGCTTACCAATGCACCAACCACTTTTATGTCCTTAATGAATAATGTATTCAGAAATTTCTTGGATATATTTGTGCTGGTATTCATTGATGATATCCTAATATATTCCAAGAATAGGGAAGAGCATGAAGAACATATCAATCTAGTACTCCAAATACTAAGAGAGCATCAACTCTATGCTAAGCTCAGTAAGTGTGACTTCTTCCAGAAACAAGTCCACTACTTAGGCCATGTTATTTCTGAGGAAGGAACAATAGTTGATCATGACAATATTAAAGCCATCATGGATTGGAATACCCCAAAGGATGTATCTGATATCAGATCCTTTATGGGCCTGACAAGATACTATAGGAGATTCATAAAATGTTTCTCCAAGATTGGTTTCCCAATCACCTCCCTTTAGAAAAAGGGGGTTAAATTCATTTGGGCATCATAATGCAAGGAAATATTTCAAGAGATGAAATACCTTCTAACCAATATGCCTATGATGAAGATTGCAGATACAAACAAAGACTTCCTTGTGTGTACAGATGCCTACAAGGAAGGGATCAAAGGACTACTTATGCAAGAAGGACCTGTGATTTTCTACGAGTCCATAAAATTGAATGAGCATGAAGTAAATTATGTGAACCACGAAATGGAATTGGCTACCATAGTGCATGCTTTAAAAATGTGGAGGCATTACCTCTTAGGTATAATATTTGTACTTATGACAAACCATAGTGGGTTGAGGTATTTGTTTGACCAACCAAAACTCAATGTGAGACAAGATAGGTGGATGGCTCTCCTTAGTGAGTTTGATTTTGAAATTAAACATATCAAAGGAAAGGAGAATAGGGTTTCTTATGACCTTAGTATAAGTATGAAAGTAATTCACTTGGAAGCTATAAGAGCCAGTGAATCGGAAATCAAAGAGAGGGTAAAAGAGGCATAAGAAACATATGCATTTTTCAAGACCGTGACATCATATGTGAAGAAAGGGACCACAAGGTTGAAGTGTGAAGGTTATCAGATGCTTAATGATGACCTGCTGACTTACAAGGGAATATTATACATTCCAAATTTTGAATACTTGAAGAGTTTCATAATGGATGAACTACAAAAAATACCATATACTCGTCATCCTGGTTATCAGAAAATGATCACGGCCACTAGGAAGTTATTATATTGGCCCGAATTGAAAAAGGACATAGTTGATTACTTACCTAAGTGTCTAGAATTTCATCAAGTCAAGGTAGAACACCGAAACCCACCAGGGATGTTGCAGTCCCTACCAATTCCTGAATGGAAATGGGAAACCATCCCCATGGACTTCATCACAGGACTACCAATATCAACCAAATAGAACGATGACATCATGGTAGTTGTGGATGAACTGAGCAAGGGTTATCACTTCATACCCGTCAAGTAAACTTGCAAGGAAATAGACATTGCCCAAATATTCATGAAAGAGATATTTACATTGCATTGCATGCCTAAGGAAATTATATCTGACACAGATACAAAGTTCACTTCAAACTTTTGGAAATATTTGTTTGTTGGTTTTGAAACAAAATTTCTCTTTAGTACATCCTATCACCCTCAAACTGATGGGAAGATAGAGAGGATATACCAAGTATTATAATACATGATGAGGATGCATGTAATCCATCAACCCAAGAAATGGGAGGACTACCTACCATTAATAGAATTTTATTACGAAAATGGATATCAAGAATCATTAAAAATGAGTCCTTTTGAAGATGTCTATGGAAGGCAATGCAACATTCCAATTAGCTGGAAAAACCATGTTTATAGAGTTATAATTGAGCCATATATGCGAAAGGAAATGGAACAACAAGTGATTCATATTAGGAATAATTTGAAGAAAGCCCAGGATAGACAAAAGAGCTATGCAGACCTGAAAAGGACTCCTAGAGAGTTCAAAGCAGGGGATCATGTGTATCTTCATGTTAGACCCAAGAGAAGCTCCTTGACGATGGGAGCTTGTGCCAAGATGGAACCTCATTATTGTGGACTTTTTGAAGTTTTAGATAGAGTGAGATCAATATCCTATCAGTTAGCACTTCCTCCCACAGTGAAGGCACATAATGTTTTCCATGTTTCTTTATTAAAGAAGTATGTACATTATTCTAATCATATTATTGATTGGTCTCTGATTAAGGTGGAACCCAAGGGAGAATTTCTGCCAGAACCTCAATTCATAATAGACATGAGGGAAAAGACACTCACAAAAAAAACCATTGCATAGGTCAAGGTGTAGTGGAAACACTTTGTCTCAGATGAGGCTACATGGGAAATGGAGGATTCTGTGAGACAAGCATATCCATTTTTTTTACTTTTGTACATACATAGCACATCGATACGTAGAACATCGAGGATGATGTTCCTTTAAGGGGGAGGGGATTGGAATACCATTTTTTCCCCTAGTTTGTCAATATAACTATAATTGGCAAAGAGACTATGGCGGACTAAATATGTGTGAATGTTTTATTTGATGAACCTTTGTATAAAAGGGTCAATGTATGAATGTTTTCTTATTAATAGAATTTAAATTTGAATATGTGTTGCAAAACTGTTGAAAGGGGGAAAGTTTTCCAATATAGACAATGGATGTTATGAGAGATATGGTGAATGGAAACCATGTATGGTTGAGATGACCCTCAGAAAAACAGTACCTACTGGGTGCAATTACTCAATAGTCCTCTGACCCATAAATTAATTACCATTCAGGCTGGTAGTTGGAAGGACATATTCAAGAGTAAATGAGGAGATGGGGTAGGGTACCCATCTATAAATCTTCCAGGACTAACCACAAGTGGGGATTCAGATCCACACAACCTTGCCAAGGAAGGGAAGGAATGAGGTAATTCAAGGACAAATACAGATCTACAAGAGAGTAGAGTAATGAAAACACTCTCCCGAGAAGGGAAGGGAACAAACTTCGACTCTGAAGTTGAGAGGAAAAATATGAGCATTAATCTCAATATGGATGTAAGAATCCATGGGAAGGTTTTTGCTACAAGATTATAAATGGGGTTGATGAGTGACCGAGGAAGTAATCATGCAGACCTCCTTTCTTGGAATAGAGAAAACCAATTTCCAAGTTCCTGTGGGAGGAGGAGAGTAACCTTCGTCCGTGAGTGTTGTGGAAAAAGGAGAAGCAATCTCTCTTAGAGCACCATAGTATAGCTCAGGGTTGGCCAGTGGTAAATCCGTCAGGAGTGACTATGCCTATGGTTGGGAGGAAACATGCACCCCTTTCAAAAATTGCTTCACATTTTCAAGTTCTAATAAGTATTTTCATACTTTGTGTATTATATTGGATTCAATGATGAAATGTCTATGTTTATGATTCATTATTTCAGTATTTGAACAATTGTTAGAAAATATCTTTGATTTTTGTAAGCTGTTGTATCTATATGATCTTTCAATTCATCTATGTGACTTATGTAAACTGTTGTATCTATATGATCTTTAAATTCATGGGAATCCGAAGAAGAGTCGGGGTAGGATAGACTGGAATTTATAAGTCCTACCAACCCATTGAATCTTACCTTAACGGAAATGTCAAAGTCTGAATTCTATTGGAGAAGGGCGTTTTTACTTTAGACTATTCACCCATCTGACCAAGGACTCGTGCCAATGTCCTTAACCCAATTGTTTCTAAAGGATTAGTGCTTAGCCCCTTGAATTTCCAAAGTATCCATGTGACTGGGGTCTGGGAACCCAGCGCTAGTCCAAAATGGGGCTAGATCTCTGGCTTTAGGAATTTGGGACTTGTGAATCCACAATCCTCGAAAATATCTGAAGGCCAAAGTCACAAATCGACAAGGACCATAGATATGGGGATTCAACATAGATCATTCTTAGCCATTAGATCAAATGTAGGAAGGGAAGCGTTAATAGCTTCAGTGAAATGCTACTTTGGGAGAATAGGAATGGTATAAAATTAGAACTCATGAATGTCAAAGTCGCAGAGTAAATATTTACCATTGAACTAGAGGGACATGTCTCCATAGTTCCATGGTTATCTGGGAGTCTGGGTATTCGGTGATCTAGAAACTCGTGAGTTTTCCCGGAAGTTATGCAAGCTAGAGTAAACCCTGGTTGTAGATGCTAGGTACGGGTGGCAATAGATCTAGCATGGTCCGGAAGGAAATCCAGGAGATACATGTAGAAGCGCTGAATTTCAAACTACCAAAGTGATGAGGACCGTTGGATGTATGGGGATGTGGCACACAATCTCATGGTCTGAAGACTTCATATTCCATATGAATTTGTCCAAGGTTTTTCATGGAGTGAAAACCATTGAAGTCGTGAATGCTAAATTAAATCTCAACCATTGGTCGAAGAGGACACATGGTGCAAGATCCAAGAGGATTCGATAAGCTCCAAAGATGTATCCAAGAAGTAATGATAAATGTACATCTATGGATCTATGTGGAACCTTGTAGACCATTAGATTGAAGGATTGACTAGTTATCAATCTATGATGATGTGGCTTGATGACGTCATTTGATGTGACTTGGACCCGCATTACGTGTGTCAGGTGCCACCCAATTTTATATGATTCACAGACCCATTGTGCATGTTATAGCATGACACATGTAACCCCCTATCAAGTACATGTGTCACCTTTTCACCCTAGCCGTGTGTCAGTTTCAGCTTTGTGGTCACCTAACCTACATGGATGGTGACATGTCCAGGACTCCAGGATTTTGGATAGCTTCGGGAGTTCATAATATGTGGGGAATTGTACAATATAGGAACATCCAACAAAAAATGTCGAATGCTGACCGTCGAAGGGCTAAGGCCACATGGTGATATATCAAAAGTTTGGGAGTTTGAACATAGTGTGGTAAAAATGAATGCTCGACGGAGATCGTTGATCATCGAATGTCGATTTATGAATGGCTAAGGCCACGTGGCAAGACCTTGGGAATTTGTGGATTAGGAAAAAGGTATGCTCAACGTCGAGTACTGAAGCCACATTTTTAACCATGGATCTCGGTGGAGGAAGTGAACTGTTGATCCCCTCCGTTTTTCAACAATCTGAAAATTTGACAACACTTTTGGAACTCCCGAAGTCTAGGAACTTATGAAGTGTCGAAACCTTTTATAATGCAGGCTCTTAGCTCCCAGTTTTGATCCCAAGTTCATGAGGAAGACCCTGCTAACTAGTTCAAGAACACAGTGAAAGATGTAAGTTTCAGTGGAGCTGATTAAGAAGGTTTTTCTTAAGTAGGGGACTGAAAATACACCAGGGAAAGAAAAACAATTGATGCCCCATCTATACAAAGGGTATTTAGGGGTTGGGTGCATTACAATTCCCCCAATAAATCTTGGGAAAAGCTTGAAGATTTGTTTGGTAAACACAATATTATCCATGCTCACTAGTTAGATAATTAGTTAATGAGTTTAATTCCAAATGATTTCCCTTGCATTAAAGATTACTTATATAATTTCAAAACACTTAGAATTTCGTGTATCAAATTCCAACTAGATATGTTGGAATATAGATGCATATATGTTATTCTTGATAAAATTGGTAGTACATATTCTATTTTTGTATGTACCTTTTATGCTACTAGAGAATCTCTAGACACATTTTATCAAAAACCGACTCTTGAGTCCTTTTGTGATGCTTTTATTAGAGAGGAAGATAAGCTTTTGAAACTTGGAGTGATTAGCACTGTAGGTACATTCGACAAAGCCATAGTGGCCCAACAGAAAGGTAATTCCAATAATCGCAAGAAGAAACATCCTTGCCACAAAAGCAAGAAAAAGAGGGGTCCCAAAACCTCTTAAACAACTTCATTTCCTAATAGTAATAAAGGAGAAAAATCTAAAAATGAGAAGACTGATAGACATTGCAGCTTTTGTGGGAATGATGGTCATGATGAGTCCAAATGTTTCTATAATATTGCAACTTTAGAAGCAATGATAAAGAAGCACAACATCGATATTGATTCTACTTCTCCCTCTTGCTATCATGGACATGCACTTTCTGCTTTTGGTTTCTACTTCAATTCATATTCTACTTCTTTGATGAGTGGCTTATTGATTCTAGAGCATATTATCATATGAATAAGGATAAAGCCATATTTATACTATAAATGACTATAAAACCAAGCAAATATTTGTTGGTGATGATAGATCTCTTAGTGTTGTAGGGTCTGGAACAATTCAGGTAGATAATGGTCATTTCAATGATGTATTATTTGTTCCAATTATTTCCTACAACCTTATATCAATATATCAAATTACTCATTAGGGTGAAGATAAAATAGTTCACCTCATGAAGTTGTAATCAAGGGTATAAAATATCCTCAACATGTTCTTGCAACTGGAATTTCTTATGATATTACCAATTTTTACAAGTTTGACAACCTTGGGTTATGATGACAGAGAGGATGAAAATCCACCTCTACCTCCACACCTTCCTTTAGATGATTCCATTGGACCTAAACCTTCACCAACACCACCACTTCCTAGATGAGTTTGTTCAACATGAGAAGTAGTTTGTGATCTTATCGGTGATCCTTCATACCAACATCCGATACGTTCAAATTTCCCTTGAGCCACTTCTATTTTGGATCAATTTTTAGATACTCGTGATCTAAAGACATTTGCAAAAGCTTCGGGTCATCAATATCGGGATACATCAATGAATGAAGAGTATAATATTTTAATGGAAAATTATACTTGGGATCTTGTACCTCTTCCCAAAGGAAGAAAACTTGTCGTATGTAATGGATCTATAGACGTAAGTATACATTAGATGGAATTGTTTAAAGACACAAGTCTCAGTTAGTTTCCAAATTATTTTCCCAAGTTGAAGTAATTGACTATAATGAAACATGTTCCCCTTTAGACAAAATCAATTCCATCCACCTAGATCTATCCCTTGCATCCTCACAGAAATGGGAGGTCCATCAGATGAATGTCAAATATGCCTTCTTGCATGGGGATTTGCAAGAACAAATCTACATTGAACAACCTCTTGGCTATGTTCATAATGAATCTAGCCTTGTTTATCTCCTTAAGAAATATCTTTATGGCCTTAAGAAAGCTCCTCGATCTTGGTATAGATTTATTCTTGACAGAGTTTTCTAGATGCCATTCTGATCCAAATGTCTATAATAAGAAAGTAGGAATTGATCTCATAATAAGTTTTCTTTATTTTCATGATGTTATCCTCAGTGGTAGTGACTGTAAACCTTTAAATCATGTGAATCCTATCCTTAAGAAGAAATTTTAAATGACTGAATTAGGATATTTTCACTATTTCTTTGGCTTCCAAGTTTTGCAAACCAAGGAAAGAATATTTCTTTCATAGAATAAGTATGTTTGTGAACTTCTTCATTGCTTTCACATGGAATATTCTCAACTAGCCCCTTATCCCTTCTAGTCTGGAGTTAAAATTGCTACCACTTGTACTACTCTCAATGTTTATGCCACCTTGAACCATTAGTTAGTTGGTATCCTCTTATACTTGACTCATACCTATCCTGATTTTTCCTTTATTGTTGGTATTGTAGCCCAGTATATGCAAACACCCCATGAAATCCATTGTAAATAACCTAAAATAATACTTCAGTATGTATGGGGTACAGTTCAGGTCGAGATATATTACAGTTCAAGGGGGACTCCTTTGTTGGTTGGTTTCACTAATTTAGATTTGTTTTATGACCCTGATGATTGAAATTCTACTGCAGGTTATGTTTTCATCGAAGGTTCAAGACTTGTAACTTGGGCCTCTAAGAAAAAAAATGATATTGTTCTTTATTCATTAGAAGAAAAGTACCGAGCAACGCTTAATGCAAGTTAGGAAGTCATGTGTCTTTGATAGATGTCATCATAGTTTGGATTCCAGTAGCAACATTTGACTAGCCTCTGATGCAATAATCAAAGTTCCATGAATCTCATTGAAGACTCAGTTCAATATTAGCACAACAAACACATTCATCTACATAGGAAATTCATCATATATCTCATTCATGATCAAGTTATTGAAGTATTCTTTTCCCTTCAAATGGTTGTTTTGCATACATTTTCACAAAGACTCTTATAGAAGCGAAGTTTTCCAAAATTTGATCTATGTTATAATTTCAAGAAGTTCTCATTAAAGGGGGATAGGATGTAATGTCTCCTTCCTTCTCATACTCGTGTCACCTTTGTAAATCCTTCAATCCTATCCCAAGTTGTTTTGAAACAGGGATGTTAGGATATTTATACACTTAGGAGTTAGTTAAGATCAACTTGGTCTAATTTTTCATTAGATAAAATTGTGTTTCTTAGTGTGTTTATTTAGTATGCATTTGTAGTTAGGAAATATGACGGTCACGATATGTTCCCAACATAGAGTCATTGTGATGATACAAATGCTTAAAATATTATAATAAAATAGAAGTACACACTATGTACATAATGTGAGCATGGAACAAAACTCCAAGATAGATAAGTTACACAATAACTCCTTAAAGAATAGGAGAACATGAGCCTCCAAATAGCCAAATACATTTATACATCATAATTCACATGTCTACAATAATGAATACATAATCTCTATATATACCTATTGACACTTGCACATGACGCCCCTTTACTACTAGGATGATCCTATTACATATATATTTACACATTACATGTACATTTAGGCCCATGTATTCTCCCCTTTGGGGTCATATAATATACATTTAACCCTATGTATGCTCCCCTTTGGGGTCATATAATATACATTTAACCCTATGTATGCTTCTCTTGGGTCATAATATTGATATAACGTTTCATTTTCTCCTCGATATTAACAACTACATTGATCTATGGCTTAACACTCAATTGGTGTAATACCCTAGTTTTGAGACCCCATATTAAAACATGTATTTTGTTTACTTTATGAAAGGTCGGAGTACCCAAAGAATTAAAAGAGTTCAGAGTGCCTAGGAAATGTAATGCTTTGATCATTATTAATAATAAAATACATAAAAAAAATGCTCTGAGGAACTTTCAAAATTACGTTTTAGTAGTCAGTCGCCCTTTGACATGACTTAAGGTTAAGGGGAGAGAGATCCCCCAAAACCACCTCCACCTCTATACCTTGTCGCATTCCATACCCTCCTGTCATCTTACAAGAAATCAACAAAAGGGCATCCCTAGCCGCACTTTATTAAGAAGATAGATGATATCCCAAAGGTCTTTGTCCATTCCCTCTCCTCTATGTCGTTCGCCCTAATACTGGATAAAAATGGTTTGATCAGAAATTTCATGGGACTCTGGCCCTCCCCAAGAGCAATGGCACAATGGCTGGATCAAAACTAGAAAAAATGATAAAAGGGAAGTTGTCAACAAATTTTTGTGGTAAGGAATTCTATGTCTTCCTCTTTGAAGATAAAGAAGATAGAGATTTGATATTTATAAATGGTCCATACTTCATGGACACTATAGGGATGTATCTAAATCAATGGACCCCATATTTTATCCCATCAAACTATATCCCCTCTACAGTTCTAGTCTGGGTCAGGATACCCTTCCTACCTCTCCACTGTTGGAATGACAAAATCATAAAAAACATTGGAAATGCGTTGGGAAGGTTCATCGACCAGGTCGAACCACACGATAGATTATAATATTATGATCATCTTTGTGTAGAAGTAGATCTAGAAAGAGGACTTCCAGAGGTAATCCAACTAACCCTAGATGGGTGGTCATACATTCAAACAGTCGACTACAAGAAACTTCCATGTAAATTCAAATCCTGCCATGAGTATGGTCATTTCACCAAACAATTTCCCAAGTCATCATCAGAGAATCACGAGAACAAAGCGTCGGAGCAATGGAAACCAACCAAAAGAAAAAAAGTGACAAATAAATCAGGAGTTTAGTCTCAAGAAAGAATATCGAACACCAGGCCATCCACACCAATTAAGAGGAAATCACTGATGTAGAACAATAATGAAGAAAAAAGAAACAAAAATAGGTATGATCCTCTTGAGAATATAGAAGAATAAATGGATCACTCGAAAGAAAACATAGAAGATATATAGAGTCAAAAATCACCAGATCCAGACCCTCCATCGCTTCAAAATGCACGTGATGCCCCTATTCTCATGGAACCCTACCATGAGCTATAGGATTAAAGTCAGGAGTACTCAAGGGAGGAATTTGACATGGAACTCCTAAAAAGTTCCAAATCCTCGAAAGAAGGAAGGAAAACAAATAGAAGCAAAAGGGAAAAAGAAACAATTCAATACAAAGATATAGGAACCCAACCAACTCTATAAGAAGTCTTCAAAATTTAATGGAAGTTTGTGAAATCCCCAACAACAAAAGGACAGTCTCAACCCATGAAAGGGAGGGCAACCAAACATGCCAGTAAATAATGAAGGTAGTCTCCTGGAACTGTAAAAGATTGGAACAAAGGGAAAAAGAAGAAGCAATGGGAAATTTAATCAAAAAATAAAGGCTTGATATCCTCCTAATTCAGGGGACCAAAATGAAGGGTTCTGAGGCCCTACAAGAAATGAATAAAATATGGAAAGAAAGTGATGGAATATATTTAAATGCTAAAGGAGTGTCAGGAGGGATCTACATAGTCTGGAACAATAAAAACTTTAGAGAAGAACAAAATTTACAATTATCCCATTGGATATTTGTACATATCAAGCACCTACAAACATGTAACATCTATCCTATCTGTAATGTTTATATTCCTAATAACTATTGGGAAAAAATATAATGTTGAGAGTCCTTAACGAAAATCAAAGAAGTCAGACTACACAATAATTGCATTATAGCAAGAGACTTCAACACAAATATGCACCAAGGGGAAAAAGAAGGAGGCTCTATATTAAGGGACTTATTCAGGGACTACATGGAAGATATGATCTCGGGTCTAGATCTATTTGATTTCCAACCATCTAAAGGGAAACACAGTTGGAGCAATAAACGCTTAGGGGTGGGACACATTGCAACAAGACTAGATTGTTTTCTTATACATATCTCTCTCTTCCTTCTTCCTTTCAACATTTCCTCCCAAATTAGCATCTCATATCATCATCCAATAGCTCTCTCCTTTGACAAAGAAGAAAACCTAGGCCCGATTCCCTTCAAATTCAATCCCCTTTGGATGGATTCACCAGAATTCCTCCCCCTAATCACCACTGTTTGGTCAAACTGGGTGGACGGAACCCTGGTATATATCTAGGAACAAAATCTCAAAAGGAATAAGAAATAAATCAAGGAGTGGGTAAAATACTCCCCCCAAAAACCAAGATAACAAATTGAAAGGTGCAAAAAGTATCTAGAATATATACAAGAAGAAATGGATTCAAACATCATCCACAATAGACATTTATTACAGGGGAAATAACATTTTCAAAATTATATGAGAGCACTCCACAAAGACGAAAATGAATGGGGAATCAAATATCGAACCCTGTGGCCTCAAGAAGGGGATAAAAATACCTCTTTCTTCCATAATCAATCCAAATCTAGACAACATATAAACATTGTGGAGGAAATAAAAATAACCTCAGGAACATGAATCAACTCATTTGAGGAAATAAAAAAAGGAGCATCCTCTCACTTTAGAGAGCTTTACACAAAGGAAGGTGAAGACAATAAAGAGAAGAGCCTACAATTCATAGAACACATCCCACAAATTATAAAGGAATAATATAATAAAGAGTTAAACAAGGTGGCTACAGGGAGGAAGTCAAAGCCATTCTAAGTTGGTTTTATCCAGACAAAGCCCCCGGGCTTGATGGATTCACTTTACACTTTTAAAGGACATGATGGGAAATAATTAAAAAATACCTAATGTGCATGATAAGATTTGTCCAGAAAACCTAGAAGATGGGAGGCACAACCAACACCTCCTTTTTAGCCTTGATTCCTAATGAAAAAAATGCCAGCTCCTGTGATCGTTTTCACCCAATCTCTCTTTGTAACGTCTCATAAAAAATATTAGAAAAAATCATAGCAAGCAGATAATTTTTTTTTATTCCACGTCTCATACTTCCCAATCAAGGGGGCTTCATGCAAAAAAGAGAAATTTGGGATAATATAACCTTAGTTTAGGAAGAAATCCACACCAATGTTAATAACAAAGAAAAATGGATGATAGTCAAAATTGATATGGAAAATTCCTTTGATCAAGTAAACCATGAGTTTCTTTATGAAGGTTTAAATAGATTTGGTTTCAATCACTCCTTCATCTATTGGATTGCGGCATGACTATCAATGCCCTGGATATCCCCTCTGATAAATGGGCGCCAAACTCCATTCTTCCAATCTACAAGAGGGATAATACAGAGATGTCCACTTTCTCCAATTTTGTATGTCATTATGGAAGAAACTCTAAAAAAATGACTTGAGCATGAAAGAGATATTGGAAACATCCCTGGACTGAAAATAGAAAGGGGAATAAGAAGAATAAACAACTCCCATTTTGATGATGACACCCTTTTGTTAGGAGGAGCCTCTCAAATTATGGTTAGTTGATTCAAACTGGTTCTTGAACAATATGAGGTAGACTCGGGAGGAGTTATAAACAAGCAAAAAGGTCAAATATATTCTTGGCACACAAAAGAAAATATAATGGTAATAATTTCAAACATTTTAGAGTTCTCCTTTTCTGTAGATTGGAAATACTTCAAGTATCTTGGCACTCCTGTCAGCATAAAGGCCTTTCTTGAGGAGGTTTGGCAAGTGATCCTTCAAAAGCTCAAGAACCAATTCGAAGTTTGGGGAGAAACCTGGTTGAACCTAGTTGGAAGGGTGGTCCTGATAAAATCAGTCTTATCTTCGTATCGAATTTTTCAATTCTCATCCCTTCATGCTCTGGTGGAAACAAAATAGGAAATGACCAAACTAATCAAAAAAATTATTTGGCAAGGGGGAAAAGACAATGGGAAAAAAATCCATATGGTCAACTAGTATTCAGTATGTGTCCCAAAAGAAAAAAGAGTATTAGGGATTTGGGACCCAGAAAAGGTTAACATAGCCCTAGGGGGAAACCTCTATGGAACTTAATCACTAGAGGTAACGAATGGTGGAAAAAGGAAATTTTCTAGAAATATCTATCAAAAAACTGAAAGAGGTTCTTGGAAAAATCCACAATCAAACACACAGGATCCCTTATCTAGAAACTCATACAAGGCTCACTACCACTTATAGAGAATCACCTCTAATGGAATCCAGGGAATGGTGAAGAAATCAAAATTTTGGAAGACCAATTTTTAGATAAGGGAAAATTGTCCAGTATTCCCTCTTTATACCCCTTCATAATTTGACTAAATTCCAAAGGGAAAAACACTCTCTATGATATCTCATAGTGGAATAGCAATGACACTTGGAAAGACTGGAACTTGGAAGAGGTCTCTTCAAATATGCTCAATGTTTCTCATCAATTCCTCATGATTGAAAATGGTTTTTCCCCAGTTCACCTCAATCAGAGTGATAGTAGGGATTGGGGGGGAACATGATACTCTATGAGGATTGGATATAAAAATCTCCTCTCTGACAACGTTCTCCCATAAAAATCAGAAATATGGAAAGAAATATGGAATTCAGATGGACTACCTAAGATTAATATTTTTGGTTGGCAATTAGCTCATAACAAGCTCTTAACAGGGGAAAACCTACTCAAAAGAGGCTTTTTGGGACCCTACAGATGCACCTTATGCAATCAATATTTTGAAAGCACTGAACATCTTTTCCTCAATTGCAATTTCACCAAGCAAGCGATGCACATTGTCTACTCAGAACTAACAAACCAAATGTCTTGGTCGAAAAGTTGTAGAAGTCTATTTGGAAAATGGAGAAAATCCTACAAAGGGTCCCTCAACAAAAAACCGATCTTTCATCGCACTTGGAAAGCGCCAATAAAATTTTTTGCTGGAAAATCTGGCTAGCAAGAAATAAAATCATCTTTAAGGAGAATTCAATTTCCCACACCCCATAGTCACAACCGACATGATCGTCCAACTAGGAGAGTTTCTCTCTTCCTGAAATATCAAAGAAAAGGCATGTAACCCTTTGACAAAAGAAGAAGAAAAGTGGCTGGAGAAAATAAATCTTCCCACCATACATCCCTCAAATTTTCCACAAAAATCATGCTCGCAACTTCATTATTCTCAGCAAGACTTAAATAAATGGCTAAAGTCTCAAGACAACCATGTCCTTTATTTTTATGGTGCTTCAAAAGGAAACCCAGGGGAGGCAGGTGTGGAAGGGATGTTGTACAACCCTAGAGGAAAAAGGATGCTAAACTACTCTAGGAACCTGGGTGTAACCACCAACAACATGGAAAAGGCCTACGAGATGTATCAAGGAGTGCTCTTAGCTCATGAACAAAAAATCAGCAACATCATCGTAATAGGGGACTCAAATAACACAATTCGACACTTTTTCAAAGGGACTACCCCAAAGAACTCCAAGATGAAAAGAATCATAGAGAGGATCAAAGAAATATTATCCTCAATTCAAGCCTCCTTCTTTCACATCCCCCGCGCAAACAATGAAGAAGAGGATGAATAGGCAAATCAAGTAATCGACAAAGCCCTATGACATATAGAAATTCTAGGGAGGCTCCTTTTTCCATCTCCTCCCTAATAAATAAGCCCCTCTCTCTCCAAATATCCACCTAGCGTCAGTCTCCCCTCAGTGCAATAGATGAAAGGGGAATGCAGCAAGCATTACGTAATAAATGTGGAAGCGAAGTACTCTCGTATCTCCTGGATCGTGGGAAGATGCAAGAAACAATTCGTTCACATGGATAAGTTGGGTCACCCTGCAATCCTCCTTCGTGGGACTCTATCGTATCAGAACCTCCATGACTGCAAAGAAGCCTGCATCATAAAATCCTCCATTACTCCACTTGAGGTGAGGGAAATCAAAAGGAATTCCATCATGATCCACTGCAAGGCAAAGCAGGCAGTACATGCTACTTCAAAGCATGAGAGACACCTAATACGTGACTTTGCAAGGAAATGGTGGAATTCATGCATCAAGGTTTCTTCTTGGAGAGATAAATTGGAAGGCAAGCCCTTTATTCACCACCTCAGCCAACCCTACCGGAATTCAATAGATTTGAATACAATAAAGAAAGAGGAAGTGCAGTGTCTAAGAAACACAATATCTAGCAATTGGACTGGAGAAAGAGGCACAGATCCATGAAACATTGTAAGAACCAACAATAAAGGAAGAAGCAACAACAGAGGAAGCATCTATGAACTTGAAAGTGACAGGAAACAAACGAAAGACCAACAACATAGGAAGAATCAAGCATTTTTGTTCTTGAGGTTATTTTCTAGCAATTTTTGTTAGTTTGTTTGAAGGAATGGCTCAACGTACAACTCGAGAAAGACCGGAGGAAGAGCTGGAAGATGATAATTTATCAACCACCCATAAATTAGCTCTCTGTCTTGACTCTCACAGTTCCAGTCTCTCCTTCACACTGGACACTCTAGCCCAACACCGCACGTTAATAAGTCAATTAAGGATGAAGTCAAAATTTTAAGGCGTTACGGGAAGAACATTGAAGAAAAGTTGGAAGCCAGACCACCAAATTCTCTAGCACAAAGTCAGAATGAGGAAAAAAGGAGTAGACCAGACCCAACATTTCCTGACCTGAACATGGCGCTAGAGCCCCCTCCAGAAGAAGATCAATTCTAAAGAAGACTAATAAGAAAGTCCTTAGTTTTGTGAAAATGGATTAATTAAACCTATCGTTAGATAGTTTAAGGACAAAGATACAATATTTGTTTACAGTAAAGTTGAACTAAAACTAGACTTGGTTTTGTAAGATCCTTTGTGGAAATTTTGTTGTTGCCATCTCTTTTACCATCACCCTCCTCTGTATTATCCGACCTCAGTCGTGCCTCTTATAAATATAAAAAAAATGAGTTTCTGCAAAAAAAAATAATAATAAAATGCATCATTGGATGCCATATCAACAAGGACAAGATTTATACGGGGCTATGATTCCACGAGATAGGGGGGATAAAGGGGATAAGTATTTTATTATTATTTTATTTACCCATATTGGTTTTAATTGAGAAAAGTGGTTACATGAGCCTCTTGGGGAAAAGTCCATGTGGTTCTTTATTTCCAAGTAAATATATAAATCCATCTTGCATCTTGTGGGTTGTTTGGGGGTTCTTATGCATTCACTCTTTCACTCTTTTTGTCCATTGTTTCTCATTTATCATTCCTCATCCATTATTTTTCTTGGTGGGTACATGGGGGAGAATTGTTGAGGAAGAAGCCCTGGTTTTTTGGATGTAGTGATTGCTTGTGTATTCCAGCCATGAATTAATTCTTGCATGTCTAAGTTGCATTGACATGTGTTAAGTTTCATTCACATATGCAAATCCTGAGAGTCCGAACATGGATATTATTAACTATATGAATAGAATCCCTGAAAAGAAGTGGAAATCTTGAGGGGCTGCGTTGAAGTGAATGGAATTCATTGTCTTTGGGTGGTTCATGCTAGAGAGAAGAGAGTTGATGCACTTTGATTGGTGTGTGTTGAAAAACCTATGAGAGCTTAAGTGTTGACTGGTTTGGGAAGTTGAGTTTCATCCTAGAACCCATCTTTGTGTTTTCATAGCTCTGGCTCATGGATGACACTGTTTTTGAGACTTGGAACAATAGTGTCTATGGTTGGGTGGATTGTCCTTGGTCCAAAACCAGTTGGTGATCAAATTTGTTTAAGATAAGTTCTCTTTGTCTTGTGTTTCTATGCTTCTATATTTATTTCCGTTGTGTATTAATTATTATCTCTGAGATTCATTTTTATAATATGCATGCTTGTTGGTTATTATTGTGCATGGAATATTTTTTTTTCTTTTATGTTGTATAATGAATATTGATTACTGCATGTGACTCTTTCGTGCTTATTTATTAAGTAAATGTTATCATAATTCGAAATAAATTTTGAATTGAGTTTTTGAGGTAGTGTGGCCAACTTGTGGGTGGCTGGGTATGTTACATATTGGTATCGGAGCTTCTGGTTCAGACATCAAATTGGTATGGGCCAGGACGAGTGTGAATTTGAGAAATTAATAGTTGCAGATTTTGATCTGAGAAAAATTGGGGAAAAACAAAAATATTAGAGAGGAATTCTACGAATTCGTTGGAATATTCGAGTTTTAATTAATTCAGAATTGTATAAGAAGTTAATGGATTCGATCTACAGAGTTTCAGAGTCAAATTCCACATAGAAGGTAAAAAAAATTGTATTTTAATGGCCATTGTAGCATGGGAAGAGTTTTGAGAATCATCGCCCGTGATCATGATCGATCTCCAAATCAACGACCCAAATTCCTCCTTGAAAATTTTAAAATTTTGATTAAGTTTCAAAGTTTAGGAAAAGTACTAGATCAATGGTTGAGATTCATTTTGGTCATTTGGAAAAGGAGAAATATCGATGGTCTATATTTGTTTTCGGTCGTTTGGGAAGTCAGAGAAAATAAACGCTCGAGATCATCTTTATTGGGAGATCAACAACCTAGATTCACCTAGGTTTTGGACGAAATCATGTAAGTGTTGAAGTTATCCATTTGATATAACTAATGGTTGATGGATTGGGGATTGATGAGTTTTGAAAAGTGATGAGTTTTGGCCAAATGACATATGAGATCACCGATGGTCGATGGATCGATGAGTTTGTTGAAGTGTTGAAGTTCGACCAAATGAAATCAAAGATTGTTCATGGTCAATGGATCAGAGATTGATGAGTTTGGAAAAGTTTTGAAGTCCTATCAAATGACATTTAAAATTTTCAATGGTCAATGGATCAAGGATTGACAAATTTAGTGCAAAGTTGAGATTCTTCCAAGAGAAACTTTCGATGGAAGATGGAGAAAAAAGGGTGATGATATGTCCTGCCACGTTAGCATCCATGTGTCATTCCATATCAACATCCATGTGTCATGCCATGTCATCGTAGTTGATTCCTCAATATGATGTGTCATGCCATGTCATCATCCATGTGTCATGCCACGCTAGAGAACATAGATGCCTTATGGTCGATGGTTGGGTTCGAATTGAGGAAGTGTTTTCGATAGTCAACGGGGATCATCGATTGTCGATGGGATGATGGTCAAGAATCATCCAATTGGTAATTAGTTCCATTCACTGACAAATATCGTTGATGGTGGACAATCGATGCTCGGGTCAACCGGCTTGGAGTTGTGTGAAAATCAATCATCGAGGAGTGGGATTGGTGGCCAAGAATTGGGACGACAGTTTTGGGATGGTGTTGTGTGAACCAAAGGAGAACATCAGTTGTTGATGGTTGATGGAATGTAGATCAACGATCCATATTTTTTTCGAGTTGAGATCGACAATGTAGATTGCAGTTAGGAAAAATTGTTCCGTAGTTCCAAAAAAATTCAAGTCTGGAGCCATTTTTATTATTTTGGCCATAAATGGAGAAAATTAAGTCAGATTAGGATGAAACTTATGGGTTTTTTCCACAGGTAGGAGATATGAAAAATTTTCAGAGAGGGCCATTGTCCATTTCTACTTGGATTTGTCAGAAATTGTAAAATAGTGGTTTTTAAAGATCATCTAGGTCCAGATCATTTTCATAAATCCAGATTAAGATGAAACTCTTGGGGAGAGTCCAAAAAGTATGCATGGAGCTAACCTACGAAGGAAATGAATAAATCCTAAGAGTATTGGAATGACGATGCTGAAATAGGTCAAAATCCACTATTCGGGGCCACTTTTTGGGGATTATTGAGATTTTTAGAGGAGAAAAAGTGACCCTAGATCAAAAAAATGGAAAATTATATTTACTCAACATTTTATATACTAATAAATAAATAAAAACTTGGTTAAGTTATTTTTTTCCAAAAGTGCAAAGATTTTGAGATAGCCAATTTTGCTCAAATTTCTAAGTTTCGAAAAAGGGTTGAAAAATGACAAAGTTGGAGATTTCAAACTGTTGCAATTTTTGACTGGAGCATCATCCTAAAAATATGATATTTTTTATGAATTCATTGTCAAATTATTATTATCTATGTATCATATATAAACTTCTCTACTTCTTGACATATTTTCGTCTGTAGTTGAAAGAAGTTGGTAATTCAATAATATTACACCAGTGGAGAAAATGCACAAAAAGGGTGAAAGTCACTTTTTTAGGAAGCCATAATTTTCATCTCAGAGATTAGAATGAGGCATGAGTGTAGTGATTGGAAATATCATTGAGATGAGGATAAATTGGAATTATTATAATTTGGAGAACTATGATATACTTCTTCATGAATTGAACAGAAAAAGGACATGCAACATTAATTGAAAAAAATTATAATATCCATAATTCTAAGAAAATGGTTACTTGCACATTTTGCAAAATTAGGGGATATAAACATAATAGTTCAATATAAGAATGCAGATTTTGGACATAGAGGAAGGAGAGGGGTCCTTTAGTCATGATAAATAAGGCAAAGGTCAGAATATCAGTGAACTGGTAATGCAGAGATAGAATCAAATGAGCACAAGAACAGAAGGGAAGAAGAAACATTAATAGAGACTATGAGAAGCCTGAGCTTATAAGTGAATAGTTACAAAGAAGACAATGAAAGGTTGATAAGAGAATAAAATCAAATAAATTCTCAAGTCGTGCAAAGCCTAAATCACTTGCATATGCAAGCAAATAATGGATCATACTCAAGATAGGAGGGAGAGGTCAGATATCATGAAAGAAGAGATAAATACATATGACATATTCATTCAAAAAGTGCTAGAATAACTTATAAACATCACTCATCTCCTTACTTGGTACGAAAATTTTATGCATCGGAGGACTCCATAAGTAGTGCAGGGGTGTCTATTGTTAGGCACCAAAGAAGAACACATGAATTGGATAGTTTTCAAGGAGAGATAAGGAAAATCAAGCTACTATCCTTTGATGGTTAAAGAGAAAGGGAATATGATGTTAAATCATAGTTGTTGGGAATCAAAAAGTACTTTCAGTTGCATAACTACTCATCTAACCTAGAATCCATAGTTTCCACATACCATTTGCATGGAAAAGATGTTATGTGGTGGGATCAACTAAAGAAAGTTGAGCACATTAATGAGAGAAGGATCACTCGGAGGAAATTCAAGATATATTTTCAGAACGAGTATCCTTCAGAGCACTTCTATGGAAAGAAGATGAAATAGTTCTTTGAACTTAGTTTGTTAAGAACCAAACATCAATATAGCATACAAAAACCTCAGGAAAAGTACTCAACGCCTTGAAAAAGAGATAATTTCAGATAATAAGCCTCTTCGAGGGGGAAACCTCCTTTTACTCCACTTAAATGTTCAAGTACAAGATGATTCAAAATGAAAATGTCTCCTTGGTATATA
>ML786378.1:590229-622285 GCA_009831015.1 Picea engelmannii | reverse complement strand
ATGGCCTAAAGCCGACATAATTAAAATAACATTACTAATCTAAATTACAACTAATGGCCTAAATCCGACATAAATAAAATAGCATTACTAATCTAATATGCCCCAATTAAGGGGTAATGAGCCAATATTAGGGCTTAACATAGTTTGAGAAGCATCACTATGAAAAATATGAAAAGAAGTTCTTGGGATTGTTTAAGTATGTAGGGTTTATCAAGGATTCAAAAGGGAATATACAAAGGTTTTCAAGTGGACTTCCATCCTTTTATAAGGAAAATATTTAGTGTGATGAACCTAGGACTTTGAATGACACCATTAGGAGGGAGAAGCACCTATATGAGCAAGGAAAAGGAAGAGGATGCATGCATAAATCTTGGCAGCATAAGAAAAAGGAGAAATATGATCAAACAAGGAATGGATTCAAACCTCCTTTCAATAGAAATAATCCAAATACAAATCAACAAGAACAATCTATTAAGAATGAATCCAAGAAGGAATACTATGTTGGAAAAAGAGGAAGACCACCAATCCAATGTTGGGGGTCCAAATAAAATCACTTATAAAAGGATTTCCATCATAGAGGAGATAAAGAGAAGATGATACACAACATCCAAGAGGCTACAATAGTAGAAGACATGGGAAGAATATATACAGCCTTAGAAGATTGACAAGTAGAGTAGCAATCCAATATGATCAAAGTGGAAGGTAAGATCAATAATTATCTTGTTGCTACTTTAATTGATTCAGGAGAAAGCAATTGTTACATTGATCCTAAAATAGTAGATAGATTACATTTGAAGAAAATTAATATTGAAAAGTCAAGTTTAGTTTAGCTAGCCACTAGAACCTAAAGAAGGATCAATGAAATAGTCAAAGGTTGTCCAATAAGTCTTAATGGAGTGAATACTAATGTTGACCTATATATAATACTGTTAGGATCTTATGATATCCTAGTTGGAATAGTTTGGTTGGAAAAACACCATGATGTCCAATATTTTCATAACAAGACATTTACATGTCTTGATCAAGAAGGAAAAAATTACACTGTGAAAGGAATTCCAAGACCCAATTCTATAAGGGATATTTCAGCCTTACAACTAAATAAATGTTTGAGGAAAGGATGCCAATTATATGCAACTCATCTGGAAGTGACATAAAATATAAAAGGTGCAATTCTTGAATACAATATTTCAATAGTTTGAAGATGTATTCCAAGAAGTACTAGGATTTCCACCAAAGAGGGAAATATATTTCTCTATTGATTTAACACCATGAGTTACTCTATTATCAAAAACACCTTACTAAATGAGTACACCATTATTCAAAGAATTGCAAATGTAGCCGGAAGAGTTTTTTAAGAAAGGGTTCATATGTCCAAGTGTTTCACCTTGGAGACCACCGATACTCTTTGTCAAAAAGAAGGATGGAACATTGAAGCCATGTATTGACTTTATACAGTCGAATACAACCATTGTGAAGAAAAAATACCGTCTACCCAGAATCGATGACCTCATTTAATCAACTAAGAGGAGAAAATATTTTTTCAAAGATATACTTGAGATCAAGATACCATCAGTTAAGAATCAAGGAAGAAGACATCAATAAAACAACCTTTAGAACTAAGTATGGACATTATGAATTTGTAGTGGTGCCATTTAGACTAACCAATGCACCAATTGTATTTATGTGATTAATGAATGACATATTCATAAATTATCTAGATAAGTTTTTCATTGTGTTCTTGGATGACATACTTATCTATTATAAGTCAGAGGAAGAGTGTCAACATCACTTGAGGTTGTTGTTGCAAGTACTCAAGGAACATCAATTTTATGCCAAGATTAGTAAGTATTATTTTTACCAAGAACATATCCATTACTTCGAACATATTATCTTAGAAGGAGATATAGTAGTATATCTAGAGAAGATTGATGTCATTAGAGGATGGCCAACACCCAAGAATGTTTCATAAATTAGATATTTTATGGGATTACCCGGATACTATAGGAGGTTTATAGAAGGGTTCTCTAATATTTCTCATCCCATCACTTCTTTCCAAAAGGATGGAATTAAGTTTGAATGGACAACAAAGTGTGAAGAGAACTTTAATTTGTTAAAGGAATTACTTACTAGTGCACCTATTTTAAATATTGTTGATCCAAATGAAAATTTTGTGGTAGATATAGACGCATGCAAGGAAAGAATTGGTGGAGTCCTCACTCAAAAATGGGAATGTCATTAGTTATGAGTCTAGAAGACTTAGAGAAAAAGAGAGGAATTATGATACACATGATTTGTAGCTTGCTGCCATAGTTCATGCATTGAGGATGTGGAGGCATTATCTCATGGGAAAGATATTTGAATTAAGCACAGACCATATGATTCTGAAATATATTTTTGAACAACCAACTTTAAATGCCAGGAAAACAAGATGGTTGGAATTTTTAAGTGAGTATGACTTTGACATCAATCATATCAAAGGAAAATAAAATAAAGTTGTTGATGCACTCAGTAGAAGAATACATCTCATGCATTCTACAACCATTAGTATGCATGATTCATATTTAAAGAGCATAATTTTAGATGTTTCTATTACAAATCAACATTACCTACAAGTAAAAGAAAGTTTACATCAAGAAAATGTACAACAAAAAATTAAAGAGTATGAGATTAAAGAATATTGATTACTTATGCATAAGAATATAATTTATGTTCCTAGTTTTGGAGAACTTAGGAATTTGGTATTAAAATAAATGAATAATGTTTCATATGTCATATTAGCACTAGGAATCACCCTTAAACTGTAACGAGGATAAGCCCAATACCCATCATTCCAACAGTAAATGTAAATGAGTTTTAAGGGGGTCAAATGGATAAGACTCGAGATAATAACGTTCCAACTCATAAAATATGGGATGGCATGCACAAGAAATTGAGGTCTTGTATCAAATTCAATCAGTAAGTTGGAGTAAAGGTCAATAGGAGGAAGACTTTGATGAGAAAGTGTAGAGGTCTGCTATGGACATCAGGCCTTCCAATAGCCTAAGGAGGAAAAAACTCAAACACAAGATCCTCTTGAATTCAAATTTTCAAGGAAATGAAAGACATTATAAGAGCACTATAATCAAACATTCATCATAATACATTTACAACAATCCATGTGAATCAGTCAATCATGAACTCTCTCAGTACCAACGACAAATAAGATGGAAGAATAAAGATAACTTAGATTAACCAAGATGTCTAAAAAACAAATACATAACCAGAGAACCAGTTGTTCTTAATCAAAATATTACAATATCAGGGAGCCTATATCAACTATTAGACCTTTACAAAATATCAAAAATGCCTATATATAAGAAGAACTGTTGCAACCATCAAGAGTGTGATCGGATTTCTGCATTCAAAGTTTTCAGTCGGCGTCTGCTCTGTCAAACTGTGTAGACAGTCTTATGTTGTTAGACACGAGCTCTTCCGTCTGGACCTTCTCTATCATACTACACATGCAGCGCTTTGTCAGACGTGAGCTCAAATCTGTCAATCCTTTTCTAGCTTTCTAATTATGTGTTGAGATGAGGCCTCAACCACTGCTCTCATTCTATGTAACTACCTTCATCAGGATCAGGACAAGGCTTGATACCCATAACTGTTCTTAGACAGGGCCAATGACTTCTGCGAGTCAATTTTGACAACTCGAGGTTATGCACATCTTCTTTTGTGACCAATACAGGCACAATAGATGGTGGGCCGAAATTTTCTTCGTGGATCGGCCTTCGGGAATTTCAATTCTCAAACTCCATTTGTCTCCTGTTTCTTTTATCCAGAGCGAAGGATATGGAGACGTGTGGCTCCTACTGATCGATGACTCATATTCTCTTTGGATGCTTCAGGCTTCGGCCCTTCGAGACTTTGCAATGTTTCTCATTTTAAAACTCCTGAAGTAAAACTCTAGGAGTGACATATCTGATGACGCGTGCCTCTTGTTGATCAACGACTCAAATCTATTTCATGCCTTCAGGAATTTGGGCCTTTGACGATTAACTTTAACATTATTTCAAAATCCTGATTCCCTTGATAATTTTCCACTGTTGATCTCTCCCAATGAGATCTACGACCCATATTTAATATTTTCTCGACCATTGATTTCAGGCCTGGAATGAGTCGCTCTAGGTGTTGTTCTTTATGCTCATGGTTGCGGCCCTTGACAACTTTATGTGATAACATTTGGCTGCATAGGGGATGGCATGCTCCCTGCGAGCTACCAAGAATAGGTAGTTCCAGTGCCTTAGCTTTTGGGTTATGGAGTATGGCTCAAACAATTTCCCTGAAGGTCGACATGTACACTATTCTACTTATAAAAGGAAAACAAACACACATGCTCCAGAAGGAGCTTATTTATGTAAAAAACCTAAGATAACTGACTTTTACAATGGGCTAGGTGAAGGGAAACTTCCACCAGAGTCATTCAAATTGTTTTATAATCGAATCCTTCGCTTCACTACAACTGATCCATAAAAAACAAGGAGAGTGTGGAAGTTGACTAATCTGATTCTTATGATTGCCCATATTTCTTTCAAATGCTGCTAAAAATATCAAGCCTGCATGCTCCAAAGCATTTGAGAAGTATAACTCTATGTACTTATCGATAGGGTCATGAAACTGAAGGCAATACATGATTAACTTATGGAAGGTTACCTTCATTGTGTCATAGCCATTGAAATCTTGTTTGATGTGTTCTACAAGAACACCTGATTGAATTACAGCGACAGGAATCTGTGGGTCAAAAAGGTGCTTGTTGTGAACTATAGGTATAAGTGGAAGAAGGATGGATGTAGGAGATTGTTGATCCACTGATGACTGTTGATTTACTTATGGCTGTGTATAAACAATCTCTTCATGTGCCTTAACTAAGGGCTGCTCCTGGTCAAACTCTTGGGCTATGTCTTCTGTGACAAGCCCAACTTCTGCATCATCCTTACTGTCTTAATAGTGATCAAATATAAGATAAGCTTGCTTCTCATCATCACTAGAATATCCATCAAAAATGGGTTTCCTTTGATGTCTATGATCAACCTTTAAAACAATAATATCATCAAGAATATAACTGTTAAAAATATCCATTTCAGGAACAGTAGTAACTACTGCTTCTAGTTGTTCATACACATGATTTTCATCAAGACAAGGCTTCTCATGAATACCTGTGTCGAAGAAAAAATTATCCACAATATTTTCTTCATAGGGACAAAAGGTGAAAATTGCCTTACGTTCAGAGTTGAGATGATACTAACTTTGAATCCTGCCACAAGCTCAGAGGTTCTCCTCTACTTCATCAACATCCATGAATAACTGTGATAAAGATGTAGGTTTCCTTTCTTTCAGGAAAATGATAATCTATGAATGCTAAGCCATGACATATTACACCATGGCAATAGTCTTTGTGGGTCTGACCTCTACATCCATACTATGATAAACATTTTAAAACCTCCTATTGAAGACAGCCAAGGATTCCTTTTCCCCTCTCCTCAAGGCATTAAAAACATCCTAGTATTGATCAAGGGACTTGTTCTCACCCCACCACTTTAAAAAAACATTGTATAGCTCAACCTAAGAACCAATGGAGTCAAATCCCAAACCCTTAAACCATATAACAACATCTCCTAACAAGGATTTGGAAAATAACCTCATGGTAACAACCTCATGAACTATCTCAAACTGATCAATAAAATTATCGAAAGCCTCCACATGCCTCTCAACTGTAACATGATCCTCTCTAGAAAAATGAGGAATGTACTTAAAGAAATCAAGAGGATAAGGATGAAGATGATATGGAAGCTTTAAAGGTTTAAAAATGTTGTCTATGATTCTAGTTTGAAAACTAGTGGGATGAATATGAGGCTTAACACATTGATGGCAAGGCTCAATAGTAACAACAAGATGTGATGAGATTTGGGGAGGTTGTGGATCAGTTTCAACCTCTCCAAGGCTGCAAGGGTGATTGAGTTCAGGAGGGGTTTCAATATGAAGCTCGTCTTTATGAGTAGGCTGAGTTGAGGATATAATATCAACATCTACAACACAGGCAGAAAGCAAGTCTTCTTCTTCCAAGGATGGATATATAATGAAATTTTGGTGATCAACTGAATAAACAAAGAAAAATATGATCCTCTTTATATGTGAAGCGAAAAACAAAAATGAGTCGATAAAGAAAAACAAAAGTTCATGAAGAAAGCTCATAAGATGATACCTAGTCATTCCCTTCATCTTTCTGTCAATAGGACCCTCCCTAGCGGAGTCTCTGATGTGGAGTCGCTAGGTAGATGTCAATTTTTGTATCCCTCTCTTGTCTACCATCAAGAGTTGGATCTATGCCATTCTTCCCAGGGATCTCTTTAATCTACTCAAATCTGTCTCGACAACAACACCATTTATGTTAGCACTAGGAATTACCCTCAGACTGTAATGAGGAGAAGCCCAATAACCATCATATTATAAAGTAAATGTAGATGAGTTTTAAGGGGGTCAAATGGATAAGACTCGAGATAATAATGTTCCAACTCAGAAAATATGGGATGGCATGCATAAGCAATTGAGGTCTTGTATCAACTTCAGTGAGTAAGTTGGAGTAAATGTGAATAGGAGGAAGACTTTGGTGAGAAAGTGTAGAGGTATGCTATGGACATCAGGTCTTCCAGCAACCTAAGGAGGAAAAAAAATCAAACACAATATCCTCATGAATTCAAATTTTCAAGGAAACTGAAAGACATTATAACAACACTATAATCAAACATTCATCATAATATCGTTGCAACAATACATGTGAATCAGTCAATCATGAACTCTCTCAGTATCAGAGGAAAATAAGATGGAAGAACAAAGCTAACTTAGATTAACCAAGATTTCTCAAGAACAAATGCATAACCAGAGAACCAGTTGTTATCAATCAAAATATTACAATATCAGGGAGCCTAGCTCAACCATTCGACCTTTACAAAATATCAAAACTGCCTATATATAAGTAGAATTGTTGCAACCATCAAGAGTGTGATCGGATTGCTGCATTCAAAGTTTTCAGTTGGTGTCTTCTCTATCAGAATGTGTAAAAAATATTCTATTGTCATACGTGATCTCTTCTGTCTGGACCTTCTCTATCAGACTGCGCATGCAACTCTCTGTCAGACGTGAGCTCAATTCTGCCAATCCATTTCTGGCTTTCCATTTATGTGCTAAGACGAGGCCTCAACCACGGGTCTCATTCTCAGTAAATGCCTTCATCGGGATCAGGAAGAGGCTTGACACCCATAACTATTCTTAGACGGTGCCAACCACTTCTACGAGTCAGTTTTGACACCTCGAGGTTATACAGATCTTCTTCTGTGACCAATACAAGTGCAACAGGTGGTGGGACGAAATTTGATTCGTGGATCGGCCTTCGGTAATTTCAATTCTCAAACTCCATTTGTCTTATGCTTCTTTTATCCAGAGCAAAGGATCTGGTGACGCATGCCTCCTATTGATCGAGGTCTCAGATTCTCTTCGGGCACTTCGGGCTTCGACCCTTCGAGACTTTGCAATATTTCTCATTTTAAAACTCCTGATGTAAAACTCCCGGAGTGACAGTTCTGATGACGTGTGGTTCTTACTGATTAATGAATCAGATCTATTTTGGGCCTTCAGGACTTCGGGCCTTTGACGATTAACCTTAAAATTATTTCTAAATATCGATTCCCTCGATAATTTTCCACCGTTGATCTTTCCCAATGAGATCTACGACCCTGATTTAATCTTTGCTCGAAATTGATTTTGGGCCTGGAATGAGTCGCTCTAAGTTTTGTGCTTTGCGCTCATGGCTGCGGCCCGCAGCCCTTGAAAACTTTATGTGATAACATGTCGGACATCTCACTTACCAGAAAGCAATTACAGCAGTTAGAAGCCAATTCTTTTGCCCAGGAATGAAGAAATATTTTGTTGAATGCATTGCAAGATGCATGGAATTTCAGAGAGTGAAAGTTGAGCATAGACACCCAGTGGGTTTTCTACAATGTTTGCCAATTCCAGAGAAAAAACAAAAAGTGGTAACCATTGATTTTATAACTAAGTTTCTGAGGAAAACAAGGCACAATGATTTAATAATGGTAGGGGTTGATAAATTGGCAAAGCTTGCTCATTTTTCTCATGTGAAAATGACTCATACAACAACTAGTATTGTTAAAATTTACATGAGGGTAATTGCTAGGTTGCCTGGGATACCTAAGGCAATTGTTTCAGACAAAGACACTAATTTTACTTCAAATTTACGGAGAGGATTATTTAAAGTATTTGGTACAAATATAAATTTTATCACAACATACCATCCATGGTTAGATAGGAAGATAGAGAGAGTCAACCAGGTAATTGAAGACATGTTGAGAATATATGTGATGAATAATCCATCTAAGTGGGAGATTACTTATATTTGGTTGAGTTTTCATATAATAATGGGTATCAAGATTCATTGAAGATGAGCCCATTTGAAAATTTGTATGGTAGAAAATGAAATATTATAGTGAGTTGGGACAAACTAGCAGACAAAGTAGTACTTGGGCCAAACTTTCTCAAGGATATGGAATACTAGATGGTTAAAATTAAGTAGAATTTGAAGGAAGCCTAAGATAGACAAAAAATTTATGTAGATAAGAATAAAACAATTGGAGAGTTTAAAGTGGGAGAGTATGTGCTTTTGAAAGTAATTCTCGAGAAGAACCCATTGAAGTTGGGCAGTTGTAGAAAGCTAGCAACCAGATTTTGTGGTTCATTTCAGATATTGGACAAAATAGTGCCAATTGCATGCATGCATCCATTTCATGTTTCCATGAATGTGCATAATGCATTTCATGTATCCTTGCTGAAAAAAGTATGTACATGATCCTAACCATGTTATTTATTGGAATTTGATTCAAATGGAGCGAGAAAGAGACCTTCTGGTCCAAACAGTGCACATATTGGACAGAAATGTCAAAATTCTTTGGAGTCAAGTCATAGAACTAGTAAAATTTCAGTGGACCTACTACGGTCCTGAAGATGCTACCTAGGAGCATGAAGATGGTATGCATGAAGAGTACCCATGCCTATTTGAAGATTTTTGAAATTTTGATTTTTGCTTTATATATGCACTGAGGACAATGCCAAAATAAGGGGGAGGGAAATGTAATACCACGAATTTGAGACCCCATATTAAATAATGTATTTTTTTAATTTATGAAAGGATAGAGCTCCCAAACAGTTAAAAGAGGTCGAAGTGCATAGGAAATGTAATGCTTTGATCATTATTAATAGTAAAATACCTCATTGGTTGTCAGACGTATAAGGAAAAGAGTTATAAGGGGCTATGATTCCATGAGAGAAAGGGGATAAAGGGGCTAAGTATTTTATTATTATTTTATTTACCCATATTGGTTTTAATTGAGAAAAGTGGTTACATGAGCCTCTAGGGGAAAAGGCCACGTGGATCTTGAATTTCAAGTAAATATATAAATCCATCTTGTGGGTTCTTATCCATTCACTATTTCACTCTTTTCATCCATCGTTGTTCATTTATCATTCCTCATTTAGTCTTGTTATTAGTGGGGAAAATGGGGAAAATTGTTGAGGAAGAAGCCATGTTTTATTTTTGTAGTGTTTGTTGGTGTATTTCACCCATAAATTAATGCTTACATGTCTAATATGCATTGGCATGTGTTAAGTTTTGTTGATAATTGTAAATCCTGAGAGTCCCAAAATGGAGATTATTAACCAGATGCACCGGATCCCTAGAAAGAAGTGGACATTCTGAGGGACTAAGTGGCAATGAAGGGGGTTCATTTTCTTTCGGTGGTGTAGCTTGGAGAGAAGAGATCTAGTGTACTTGGATTGTTCTATGTTGAGAAACTTGTGAGAGATTAAGTGTTGACTAGTTTCAGAAGCTGAGTGTCCTTCTAAAGCCTATCCTTGTGGATTCATAGTCCTGGCTCAGTAGTGAAATTTTTGTTGAGACCTGCAAAAAAAATGTCTACGGTTGGGTGGAACATCCTTGGTCTACACCCAGTTGGTGATTGAACTTGTTTAAGATAAGTTCTCTATGTAATGTGTTTCTATGATTTTGTATTTATTTTTGTTGTGTATTAATTATTATCTCTGAGATTCATTTTTATAATATGCATTCTTGTGGGTTATTTTTGTGCATGGTGATGGGTGTTCTATATGCACTAAAAACACAGTAAAAACCCTCAGTTAAATTGTCAACCTGAGGTAAGTAAACTTAGAGTTGTAGCAAAATATATGCCAAAGGTAGAAGGGCTGGTAGGAGTATAGCCTAACTAAGGAAGATAGATGTCTAAGGCTAATCTACTCAAGAAAACCTATCTAATGAACAAACCCTACTAAGCAAATTGAAACTATGTAACCTAAGTACATTTGGGCCAAGGAACAATGGATAGTTCTAAAAAAGCAAGTAAAAACCCTATGTAAAGCAAACTTATTCATAACAATAAGCAAAAGCAACTATTAAGCATAACAATAAGCAAATAACAAAAGCAAACTACTTTAACCTGCCAACCTACATTCAATGCACAACTATCCTATGAAAGCAAGTAAATAAACAAGCAAACAACTATTCTACTAAAGCAAATAAACATGTAAGAAAAGACAACTAACTAACCTATTAAAGAAAGTAAACAAAGACAAATAACTAATCCTATTAAAGCAAGTAAGCAAAGACAACTAACTAACCTATTAAAGAAAATAGACAACTAACTACTCTAAGATAACTTCTACTGCAAGTAATCAAATTAAAACTTCTCATTGAACAGCTATCTAGCCTAAGAGGCAAGTGGACTATGTTCTTAACTCAAAACTATTTCTAATTCATGAAAGGAAATCTATTTAATTGAAAGCAAGAAAGACTAGCAACTAACCTTTAATCTATGATAAGCAAATTGTTATCTAACCTATAAAAACAAAAGACTATCTATCCTACAGTAGCAATAAAACTATTTCCTAAGCTATGAAAGTAAGAAACTATATCTTATGAGCTATGAAAGCAGGAAAACTATCTCTTTTTATCTATGAAAGCAAGAAAACTATTCTTTAACCTATGAAAACAGGAAATCTATCTTTTAACCTATGACAATTCAAATATAATGCTAGTGGTTGTGTGAAGGTCTTCGGTGTCAGATGATATCTCGATGGCACTTGACAACAAAGGACAATTCAAGTGGTATAAGCTCAATATTGATCTCAATAACAATGTGAAAGGTATAGATTAAACAATCCAATGAGAATTTAGCCATGACAAAAGCAATCATCAATTACCCTGCATATTCATTTATTAACCATCAACAATATAACGAGATCATCATTGTAATTCTATACTACGTAAGCAAAACTAGATTCAACCATTAACTGAGAAATTCAATTGCAGTTTAAGTCTAGGAAATGAAATTACATAAAATGAAGCTATGCTACATCTATTCTAACAATTCAAAGTTCAAACTACAATAAGAAAATGCTTAAAAACATAAATTAAAACATGACATCAAAAAGTAAACTAACAGCTACATTAATCAACAACTAGCTAAGCCAATTCTACATAAAAATGAAATAAGCAAGCTAATGATTAAAAAATGAAATTCATCCTATCCATCCATCAAATCCTTGTTGAAGAAAGCTCAAACAAAAACTCTGTTCTATTCTAATTAAAACTCTATTTTAAACTTGATTCTAAAATCATAAATAAAAACATAATCTAATATCTAGCTACACATGGGGTTAGTCTAGGGATCTGCAGATCCATTCCTAACTACAAGATTAATTCATGCTAACAAAATTCATCATACTGACCTGCAAAAGAGAGTCAAAGCAATTAAATTATAATATCAAACTAATTAACATATTAAAAATGCATGTACAAGAAAATAAAGAGAACAACTAAACTATGAAATGCATAAACAAACAAAAAGACAGTTACTAGACTGTTGGTGGGCCCCCCATCAAGCCGTGGTCACTTTCTAAAATCAAACCACATGCTCAGCAAGATGAATTCACCATAAAAACTCAAAAACACAGTTCTTGTATAATCCGACAATGTAAAATGGCAAAACAGAGTAAAAACGTATTTCTACCTATCACAGTGATGGTTCTACTACTTCACAATTGTTTGACCACCTCAGTGGTATTTATAATGTTTAAATACCAAGTGGTCGACCACAGGAGGGTCGAACCACTTCTAAATATGACAATTTTCATTAAATGATGTCGTAACTAATAAAACAGAGTGAGCCAATAATTGCTCAACTGAACAACAAAAACTGAGTTATCGGGATCTCAATAGCTACGGGGGGCAAGCATGAACAAAACCCATGTTCCCGATTCTCCCATCACTAGCCGCCAATACAATAACCGCCAAGTCACCCTCCATTTTTGTGCAATATGCAGTGCTTGACAGAGTGTCAGATCGGGTACCAGAACGAGTGTTGGAAGGAGTGCCAGACTGAGTGCCGGAAGTAGAAACGTGGTGCGTTTTTGCCCTGTAACACCAGAAAAATGTGAATTAGCTCTTGGTAATCATAAAACATGATGAATTATACCCAATAATGAAATTAAACATGAATCACACGTACCTAGTGGAGATCATATCATTTTAACATAAAATTCTTCAAAACGCTCCTTCAAAATCTGAAAAACACATATGTACATGCGACAAAAGTGTATAATAATCGTCATAAAAGTGATCATGTCTCGGGCCCAACATTACCCCCACACTTAATATTTTGCAGGTCCCACTGCAAACAAAAAGAAATTACCCCTCATGACTAAGCTTGGTGAGAAGGATCAGCTTTGGAAGCTTCTCCTTCTTGCTTTGAAGACTTTTCCTTATGCCTTTCGTGTTGCTTCAGTTGCGCTCTAAGGCTGTGGTTGGATTTCAACAAGCTTCTTGGATTTTTGTTCCAGTAGAATTGGCATGTGTAGGAGGTTTTGGAGTCCTTGGAGAGTGGGTTTTTGTTGTAGGATAAATCAGTAAATGCAGACATAAACTAATCTCCCTAGATCCACCTAGATCTAGAACAAAACACGACACAACATGGTGCTTTCCCTAGTCTCAATCATTGAATTCATTACCAAAGAAGGAATGGATGACATACATTTAGATATCGCTTCCTTATATATTTGTTGTTCCTGCTTCGCTCTGATGATCTTGTGAAATCAAATGTACTATGACACAAACCAACCAAAGTGAAAGAAACTATAGTAGATTCAATGAAAACCTAAACATGTGATCAAGGAGTCATGTAATAAAATGAAAATGATTTTATGAGAAATAAACATGTCACTGTATTATATAATGTTGAAGAAAGATACAACCAGATGCCTTGATGTCATTAGGTTCCTTCCAACAGTTCCTTGCTTCCCACACACTCCTGCTCCAAGGATTCTGAGACCATGGATCTGATAGCTACTCACAATCTATCTTGACAAAACAAACCTCAAAGCCAACATAAATTTCCCATGCTCAATCCAACTAACTTTCTCCATGAGAGCTCCTCTCCTTTTATAAGTTGAAGAGGATAAGGTGAGGAGGTTAGGATGATCCCACTAAATCATGAAAGTGAGTAAGATCCAAACCATTCAGAGGCCACCTCACTATAGAAGCTTCTCCTTCTAGAAGAATGGATAAAATGCTCGTTTTTTCCCACATACGGAGGCCGCCACACCCTAGCTATAGTGCAGCCTGCGGAAACTCTGCACCCTAGCTATAGAGCAAGGTGTAGAAATCAGTCATTTTTTCACCTTGCTTATATAGAAGCCTGCGGAAATCCTCCAAAATAGGGTTTTTACAGAGGAAAACACAACTTCTTCTCTCAGGAAAAGTTCTTCTCCCTTCTTTCTTTAGGAATTCAGGCTACTGAACCCTCTGAAGGAAACATATAGGTTTACATCATTAACGGTCATAGTGGTGATGAAAATAATGTGTAACAAAGAGCCCCCCAAAGTATGAAGTTAGACAGAGTGATAGATGAAATACTTTGTCGAGTGTGCGTAGGGAACAAGGGACACGTCGGTCAGAAACCTGTCAACAAACAAGGAAATACAGTACAATAATATATCATCACTGAGGTAGGCATTCCCATACTCAGAATATTAATGACTCAAAGCATAAATGTTGACCTACAAAGATCCATGTCAAGTAAGATAGGTCATGGCCACCGAACATACAATGTGGATCCATGCCAATATGAATCAAAACTGAACATAGCGACCAAAAATACATTGTGGATCTATGTGTTAAAGACTCAAATTTAAACATAGCCACGAGACATATAATTTGGATCTATCTAAAAGTACAAATTGAATATACTCCAATGCAACCTGAATCTGTGAGAAAATATGCAGGGTCTTCATCTCCACCACTCTATAGTACGAATCTAACCATGCGAATACATGTGTTGAAGTCGAACATGGTAGACACCACTTGATTATTGGTCATTAGTGTATATCGTTAACAAGTGTGAGGGAAATCACCATTAATGTCAATGACTCCCAAGGTACACTAGTACACTCCAACGAATGAAAATCAATGAGCTGAGGTCGAACACTCGGTGGAATCTTTCGATTAGGGGCTGATGATGAAAACCCACTGTCAAAAGCGAGGAAACTTGCCTTTGAGGCACGCAAGTTCCAAGGTAACAATTAGTTTCTAATTCTAATTCCTGGATAATGAGTTGAAGTCGATAGGAAAAGACTCATCACAGGAGGGCCTTAATGAATCCCCCATCAATGACACGAAATGGGTAACAATATTTGAAGTAGATCAGAGAAACAAGTGATTCAGGACTGACTCAAGGATGGCCGACGCAATAGAAGGCTTAAGGACTACAGAAGTGGCCGACGCAATAGAAGGCTTTTCGGGTTGAACATCTCTTTGAACATATTGATGACACAACAACTGTCTTGGAAACACTAACTCAACAATAGGGATCAAAGACCAATTTGTAATCTTATAAAGGAGTATGATCAAGTGACAAGCGGATTTTCCAACCTAGACACAAAGTGAGTGAAAGGGTGTCATGTTCAAAAGTGACTCTTCCATGGAATATAGGTTTAGACACATTTATTTCCAAAGTGATTCAGGACTGACTCAGGGATGGCCAATGCAATAGAAGGCTTAAGGACTGCAGAAGTGGCTGACGCAATAGAAGGCTTTTTGGGTTGAACATCTCTTTGAACATATTGATGACATGACCATTGTCTTGGAAACACTGACTCAACAACAGGGATCAAAGACCAATTTCTCATCTTATAAAGGAGTATGATCAAGAGACAATAGGATTTTCCAACCTAGACACAAAGCGAGTGAAAGGGTGTCATGTTCAAAAGTGACTCTTCCATTGAATACAAGTTTAGACACATTTCTTTCCCAATTTCCCCCCCACCATTTCTAGCGAGTACCTCTTTATTTTTACACAAGCCTGAGGAGGATAACATATGCTTGTAATGTAATCTCATCCTTCGGATGAGTCCTTCAGAGTATATTTAATGAACCCTAGGAAGGAGTGGTTCGGTCCCATATGGGCCTTTCAATGTTTGTTTTACGAGTCCAAATAATGAAAACTCAGGGGTTTTTCATGTTTAGAATGTCTGAAAAACACTTAATTAGAAGTCTCTCGGTTCCTTTTTCGTAAAGTAGTCTGATGAGACCGAAAAAGATAAAAACTACCGCTCAACAAACATTTTCTTCAAATACTTTAACGAGCATGAAAGGAACAAGGTCGCTCGACAATCTTTTCATGTTTAGAGACTCTAAAAAGAGCTTAAAGGTGACTCCAAGTGGTTCCTTTTTTGTGTAACCTTTACGAGTCCGAAAAAGTGATAAAGTTATACTCGGTTACATTCTCACATATTTATGAGAAAGAGAAAGAACAAAGACTAAGATCGGTAACTTATTCTCATGTATTTATGAGCATGAGAAAGAAAAAAGACTAAGCTCGGGATTATTTTCATTTTTACGCAAGCTTTAAAACAAAACAAAACTATGCTTGGAATAAATTTCATTTTTACACAAACTTAAAAACTAACCAAAACTATGCTTGGACCTGGTTTCATTTTTACACAAGCTTGAACCAGAGGAAACTATGATTGTGACTTCCCAACAAATGGTTCACATATTTGCATGGTTGGTACTTAGCCCCTAGCTTAAGAAGATAGTGGCTCAACTTCAGCATGAAGTCCAGAGACTAGAAGCATTGCCCCCCAATCTTCGTTTCATCCAACTGCAAAGGCGGAGGAAAAGAAGCTTCAAATACTAGATGAAGGACTTGACTCATTAGAGAGGGGGAAGTTGTTTCATGTTTTAACGAGCTTGACACAGGATAAGAACTATGCTCGAGAATCCAGGTTCAATCCCTATACCTATGTTTCATTTTTTAACGAGCTTGATACAGAAACATGAACTATGCTCACAAGCTCTGTTTCATTTTTTAACGAGGTTGATACAGAGATGCGAAAACTATCCTCAGAGCTAGTTTCATTTTTTAACAAGCTTGAAATCAGAAAATCATGCTCAACTCTCCTCTCAATCACGGCTTCCAAGAGGACAGTGCTCTGGAAGGACACCATGTCAAGGGACAAAACTCATTCAAGGCCTCCAAGAGATCTTCACTTGATGGAAGAAACACACTCTGGAAAGAACACATGTGGAGGGCTGCGATAGCGGTAAGGAGATCAAACTCTAAATACCCTATCGAAGAGATAATCATGTCAACTACCAGATCTATCTCATCAGAAGTTGAATTCATGGGAGACAACACCACATAATTAGCATGTGGTGGGGGTGATACCGTTTTCATATAAGAACCATTTAGGGAGGTAATCTAGTCAGGACCGATGAATGAAAGTTGATCAATAGTCACCATTCTTCCATCATGAGGGAAAGATATCACGTGAAAAAGAGTGGACACAATAGCTTTCATGGCATAGACATAATCACGCCCAAGGATTAAAGAAAAATCCAAGGGGTCTTGGACTACCATGACATCAATAAAGATAGTTTTCCCTCTCAAAGTTTTAGGAAACTGAAGAAGGGTCCCTAAAGGTTGATTGGTTCTTCTGTTAAAATCTAACAAATTCTGCGTAACTGGGGCAAGCTAAGGGCAACCCAAAGCTTGTCAAGCAAAAGAGGACAAAATGCTAACGGACACAACTTCATCTATCAATGTTTGAGGAATGTCCCGACCAAAAACTTGCACTGTAATATGGAAAAGAATGTGAGAGGGAAGACGAGGTCCAGTTAGCACACCCCAATCAAAACGAATGGACTCATTACTTGGAGGGGGTTCCATGGGGGAAGGAGGAATACCCCCCGACATGGTAGAGTCTGTATCAACAAGAAAAATGTGGGCATTATTGTGTTTACTCTCGAGCGGGAGAGTAGGATTGACTGATGACGAGATCAGATCGACCACTTGGGTTGCATTCTCCAAGGGGAGAATGGGGTTGACGGGTGGAAAAAGATTGACCACTTTGGTTTCACTCTCTAATGGGAGAGTGGGATCGACCACTTGGTCAACTGGTTCGACTAAGGAAGTGATCAGGTTGACAACATGATCAACTAGATTGATCGAGGAAGGGGTCGGATTAATCATTCCATCAACTATAGGTGGGTCGAGAGTAAGCTTGCGATAAGCAGCTGGAAGTTGAGGCTTTGAAAGAGTCATGTCTTCAAGGAATTTCGAGGCTTGTTCCATATGAGGGAAAATATGAGTTAGATGACGCCCTTTGCATAACATACACGAGAACTTGGCTCTACTTTTCTTTTTCCCAACTATATCATGACTAGTCGACGCGAGGTCATCAGCATGTTGTTTAGAGGCTAATGACATGGGTTGGCGAGGGTGTGTAGACCATGCTTCTATAACCTTGGATAGACCAGGGAAATCCTTACGAATATGGCTACCCTTACAAAGCCTGCAAGGGTACCTGTGTTTACAGGTTGTTTGGGTGATCTTGACATCATCAACACTCCCAGTATGATCAAAAGTAACTGGTTTCTTTCCAACATGTCTGGCAGGGGTTGGAATTTTAGATCCTTGTTTATTTTTCTTCTTCTTGTTCTTCCTTTTCTTATTCTTCTTATCCATCAAGTTACTAGCTTAATATCTTTCACTCGACGGAGAAGATGAAATGGAAGAAGACCTTGCAAGTGGAGAAGGTGAAGAAGATATTACTGGTGAAGAAGGAGAAGGATCAACATGAGGTTGATGTTCTTGGGGGGAAGTGCTTACAACTGAAGCACAAGCTGCATTCAGGATTACCTGAGTGGAAAACAACCATACTGGTAATCCAATTGTGAGACCTGGAAGGCTCAAAGTAGCTATGTGAGGAGGACCAATGTTCCCATAAGAAGGAAAAACAAAAGGTTCCCCTCGCAAAGGGATTCCTTCATTGGTCATTCCGAGAACTAATGACATTAAATAAAAATCCAATCTAGAGTCCACTAAGAAAAACAAACAACACACGCTAAAAATCTAGTAAGCAAGCAAGCTAACAAAACCTTCTCACAATGAGCACACTAGTTGGTGATGGAATCCAATGTCGCGGGAACAAAGTAAGAAGGGGATGAGATAGAGCGGGTGGAAAAGTTACGTTGATGACCTGCTTAACGGACTTACACCTTGGTGCAAGATCCCACACATAATCGTGAGTATATCCTCCAAGGAGCCCGAGTGAGTTTGGCCAATGTCGATTCCAGGTACTGTGAAGACTTGCTCCTCCACAGTCACCTTGTGTAAAGACCCTAAAGAGATAGGCCACTAAGGTTACCAATTACTATAGTGATTCCTGGGGAAACAGTCGGTAGTCTGATCCATGCACAAGGGTAGGGTATCTAGCCCGAAATCAACATGAAAGGATTCCACTCATCATTGTGGGTAAACCTTTCAAGAAACCCCCATAATACGCGCAATCTCTACACCAAGACCAACAAATCAGGGTGAGTAACTCTATCAGTCCCAATGCAACCTTAGGTTTGACCCTTGTGTGAGAAGGGCTTCCCAGGACAAAATGCAATAAGTGGATTTACCGCTCCCTAACTCAAGATTCTATGTTTGTTTGTAGCTTTGGAAAGTTATCTTTCACACCTATTCCAAATCCCTAAAACTAATCTAATGTAGGTTTGCTACCAGAAAATATAAAAATGTCTAATCAATTTTTATAAGCGCTTTATTTTATGGTTGTTGTTACTCAAAAGGAAAATCGTGTGGACAATATGGTGTTTTGACTGACTCGAAAGTTATGCAAAGAGATGAAGATGCAATCTTTTCATTTCGATGAAATCTATGCTATGAGAAGGAGAAAACATTTATCATTCCCATATGCACAATGTCCCAAAATTTAACTAAAATCATCAATATCAAGATCCTCAAGAAATGAGAAAAATAGACTGTACACCAATACACGATTCATGGCCCCCCCCGACCATGAGGGGGAAATGTTTCAGAATTTAAGACCAAAAAATGCCAAGAATCATGCAATTTTGCTACTTCAAATGCAAGGATGCCCCCAAGCTAATATAAAGCAAGAAATTAAAACATTTTTTTTTAAAGAGACACTAAAAGAAATATATAACTTCTTCAAAACAAAAGAAACCCAAACAAAGTTTCTCTTTTAACACGTACTATTCAATAAAAGAAAAAGAAAGTGTTTCATTAAACAATTCTAAAGAAAAACAAGTGCTTTGTAAGTGAAAGACACTCAAAGCAAGAGACCAAATATTTCAAAAGAAAACAAAGAAAAGATGGCTAAAAGCAGTTTCAAAGTTGTCAAGAAGACTATAAACATATCATAATCAAACCCAAAAATTCACCCCAAAACCAAATCCAAGGTCTGGGTAAGGAAAAAAACATCAAAAATCAAAATTTTCACAATTTTCGCAGGCTGTAGACTAACACAGTGCGTAAATCCTTGATCGTCGCAGGATATATATGGGTAGCGTGCAGATTTTTCACACTGGTCTAAATAGGTAGGGTGAGAAAATCCTAAGTTGTCGCATGGTCCCTCAAAGCAAGGTGCGGAAATCAAACAAAAAATGGAAAAAAATAAAAATTAAGAAGGTTTTCCAGTGAATTTTAACAGTCAGAGAGTCAAGATGGATATCCTAGTGACTCAGAAAACAGAATCCAAGCAATCAAAGAAAGAAAGCAAGGCAAACTAGGAAAGCAACCGGTATGCGAAACCATACATTCTGGGTTCGATGCCCAGTGGAGTCACCAATTATGTTGTAGTATAAATCGGTAAATGCGGACATAAACTAATCTCCTTAGATCCACCTAGATCTAGAAAAAAACACGACATGACATGGTGCTTTCCCTAGTCTCAATCATTGAATTCACTACCAAAGAAGGAATGGATGACATACCTTTAGATATCGCTTCCTTATATCTTTGTTGTTCCTGCTTCGCTCCGGTGCTCTTGTGAAATAAAATCTGCAATGACACAAACCAACCAAAGTGAAAGCAACTATAGTAGATTCAATGAAAACCTAAACATGTGATCAAGGAGTCATGTAATAAAATGCTAATGATTTTATGAGAAAGAAAAATGGCACTGTATTGTATAATGTGGAAGAAAGATACAACCAGATGCCTTGATGTCACTAGGTTCCTTCCAATAGTTCCTTTCTTCCCACACACTCCTGCTCCAAGGATTCTGAGACCATGGATCTGATAGCTACTCACAATCTATCTTGACAAAGCAAAGCTCAAAGCCAACATAAATTTCCCAAGCTCAATCCAACTAACTTTCTCCATGAGAGATCCTCTCCTTTAATAAGTTGAAGAGGATAAGGTGAGGAGGTTAGGATGATCCCACTAAATCATGAAAGCAAGTAAGATCCAAACCATTCGGAGGCCACCTCACCATAGAAGCTTTTCCTTCTATAAGCATCGAGAAAATGCTCATTTTTTCCCACATACGGAGGCCGTCGCACCCTAGATATAGTGAAGCCTGCAGAAACTCCACACCCTAGATATAGAACAAGGTGTGGAAATCAGTCATTTCCACACCCTGCATATATAGAAACCTGTGGAAATCCTCCAAAATAGGGTTTTTACAGAGGAAAACACAACTTCTTCTCTCAGGAAAAGTTCTTCTCCCTTATTTCTTTAGGAATTTAGGCTACTGACCCCTCTGATGACAACATATAGGTTTACATCATTAACAGTCATAGTGGTGACGAAACTAATGTGTAACCGTTTTGGATGGAGAAATAGTCCTTAGATCTGATGTCTTTTTCCTAGCCTTGATTTTCAAGTGAGGGTTTACAAATTGATAAATGAATGCATCCCAAGTTTGCCCCTATTTTTTCCAATTCATCTAAAACAAGAATTTTGATGAGACCACGATGAAAGAGGTTGTTGTGGGGGTTGGTTATATTCTTCCTCACTTGAGAGGAAATCTTATCCAAGCTCCTTAAAAAGTAGAAGGGACAATTCAATTTTTTATTGAATGTGAGCTAACAATCGAAAATGGAAAGCTTAAAAAACAAAGTATCTACCTTCACTATGTCAACAAGACATTGAAGGCACCATTACGGCAAGATGCCCCTGAAAAAGGCCAACATGGACATCAAGCTTCAAAGACACATGGCCATGAACTACTACATCAGAAAATGGATCAGGAAAAGTCACAAAAAGTGTTCTACAAGACCACGTTGTACTTTTGACTCTGTTTTCGGTCATCATTTTAAAAAGATGTTTTTGACCACATAAAGATGAATTTTGGAAAACCAAAGGAGGTTATTTATAATGAAATACCAAATCACAATAAAATCTTTCATTTTTTACACAGATATCATATATTGGGAGATATTCAACTTTCTTGGAGACCTATTTTAGAAAATAATTTTTTTCAATTTAATTTCCTGTTTTAGTCATTATTTTCAAAACAGGTTTTTGGCCAAATAAAGATGAATTTTGGAAAACAAAAAGAAGAATTTTTCTAAGGACATACCAAATAATAATAACCTCCTTCATTATTTACACAGGTATCATATAGTGGGAGATATTCAACTTTCTTGGAGGCCCATCGCGGAAAATTAAATTCTCCGATTTAATTTCCTGTTTTAGTCATTATGTTGTGGCACATATTACAAGAACATGAGAATCATTTTCACAAAACTGAGAGAGGTGTATCTTAAGAACAAACTTATATACAAAAACCTCTCATATTTTTGTAAAATTGGTTATGGTTAAAAAGTTGTATCCCCATCTTTGACCCCTATTTTTCTGTTGCGCTTCTGTCATAGTTGATGCGCTTTTGGACAATTGGTTTTCAAATCAATTGTGAAGGGGTTATACGTATATTTTTGCTTGGATTAGTGACTACATAGTGTAGAGGACATATTCACATTTCCATTCATAACTTTTTCATTAAATAACTCATCGAGGAAGGCCTTCAAAACTTGTTTCTCTTTTGCTACAATTTGTTTCCACCTCCATGCTTTCCTATGATTGTTTCAAAGTTATTTGCACTGTTTTGGATGAAACTGTCATGCTATGTTACAACTTCTTCTTATGAATGGATTCATGATATTATTCCCATGTTGAACTCACCACATATACCCTATACACAATGACAAATCCTAAATTCTACTGAGTATACCTACCTTGACCCATTCTATTTTTGCAACTCATCTTTTGGAAACCCTGGCCTAGCTCCCTAGACCTATATTCTCATCTAGAAAACTCCAAATTAAAACCATACTAAGCTAAATACCTAGCCTAATATAGAGCCACTTAACCCTGTTCCTCTTTCCATAGGTGTGTAACACAAATTTGTAGTGAGTTTAACAATGTGTTATTGATCTGTAATTGTCACAAAGAACCAGTTAAGGATACAAAGTCTTCTATAGGATAAACATAAAAATGCGCAGTAAGCTCATAACACACAATGATGTCAGCAATATTAAATTTAGCATACCAATACAAAAAGATGTTGATATAATATCCCAAGATATTGTAAAAAGACAATATGATAGAATTCTGACAGAAATCCTACGTCCTCTTCTCATGGGTTTTGCTATACAAATGGGCAATTCTTAGGGTTTTTTTTTTTTTTTTTAGCTCAGGAAACTCCCCCCAGACTGAAGATATGGCATGTCCTTGTGACATGAATTAGAAATAGGTATTTACTGTTTTGAGAGGGGAGTTAGATTAGCTCCTCTTTTATCCACTCTTTGGAGTATCCCTTAGCTCCAGATATGTTTTGAAATTCGGGTTTGAAAACCCTGTTATAGCTTGCTCTTGGCAACTGGTGGTGTTTAAATGAGCGGTCTCCAAATCTTGGGATATTTGTGGCTGAGACAATTGATTCCTCAAAGACCATGAATACAATTAATAGGAGCAAAGGCAAGATAAGATTGTTCCATTATTGTTTGTTTTACCATCGTGCTCACACAATCCATTCCTCTATATTGCATTTTATAAGGCATGCAATCATAACTCTGTAACGAATAGTCTGTAACAAAAAGAAGCCAGTTAAGTGGTCTATTAAGGAGATGTACAACAGTTTATAGCACACATGGAATTAGCATTTCGAAAATAAAATGACTACTGATGTAATAGCCTATACCATCAAAATAATACACACAAATTTTTACAAAGATTTACTTCTTCTAGGAAATGTTATGATTTGTCAACTCATGAACCCCTACCCCACACCTAAGTATTGTGACACCTCACAATAAAAAATATAGGAAACCAGTTAGTTCTCCCAATAGCCGAAGATTTACAGCTTGTTAAGTGTAGAGATAAATTTCACATATTGGTGTGATGAGATGGTTAAAAGATGGCCTCACCTATAAGATAAGAGATCCTATATATAGATAAGAAGAGGTAGGTAAGAGAGTTTCAAGATAGTCTAAGAGATAGTTCCCAATGGCAAGTTTATGGAGTTCATTAACCTTAGCTTAACCATACATACTTCATGTCATCTTTGTCTACAAGTAATGTCGTACATCAAGACAAGTTTAAATTTATTATTTATTTTTTGTCAGATTATCATTCGCGCTAGGTAGAATGCCCCGCTGCTAGCAAGCCTGTTCAATACTTTTGCGGGTTTACCTAGTTGTACCACAGGTCGATACCCGCTTCCAGTAGACATGTTCAGTATCCTGACGTGTTATCCTCTTACACCCTCAGAGACTGGCCCTCCATATTTTAATATTTTAGTATAAGATTGCTTATGCAAGAATATGGAGGGACAATTCTAAAAACAACTTTTTCTTTCTTTTTTTCAATTGGGATGGTATTTATGTTAGAGGATGACTTTCTGTTATATTCCTTAGTGATTGTCCCAATGTAAGGGGGTACTTAAGCGAATGTGGCCTATCTAAAGATATGATATAATCAATCTATTTAGTGTGTAGTGGATAGTACCATTGAGAAAGAATAGAAAGGTATCTCTAGGCTCAACTCACTTTCTTCTTTTGTAGTTATTGTGATGTTTGCATGACTAACTGCTAATCATAACTCCTTGTTACTCTTTAATAAAGATACTTTACTTACTTACTCGGGTTTCTTGGGAAAACTGTACGAGAGACCTCCAAGCTTGATGGTTACGGTATCACTTCCTTATATAGTGGTGAATATTTTCAAGAGCAACTTCTTCTTTTTTTAAATTCCTTAAGAACAAGAAGATAAAAATATTTGCAAAAACATGGCTAACTACAACAAGTCATTATTCATTTTATGCTTAGCAGACAACAAGGTCCAAGTGTAACAATGTTTTTGAAGAAAATCCTTCCTTTATATTTTCTTGGAATTGTCTACCCTTGGTGATATAAAGACCTACAGAGATCTCTAAAAATGTTTGCAAAAACCACACTCTAAAATATAATAAACATGTATCTCATAGTTCTTTTATTAAAACAAAATGTAAAATGAGGCTGCATTAGACTCTAAGCTAAACTAACAACCTGCAACTTTTATTTACTATCCTACCCTACCTAAAAAGAAAGGGAAAATCTTTATTCAAGTGTAAGAACTCTTCCAATGTAACAATGTGCAAAGAAAGATAAGAAACATAATCATATCCATATATGAAAAATTTATTGGAGTGATTACCTGGATATGAAGAACCAACCAACCTACTTGTTTGGGCATCAGAAGGTGTTGAATAATAGAATAGTATTGTCGCTCGATGACCTCTCGAAACCAAATTTCAATGTAATCTTGATGTTCATAAACAATTTCTATGATCTCCTTCATCATGCTATGCAAATCCTCTTTTTTTGGATGATTGATTTTTGAAGTACATAAAGGATCTGTTGAGATGGATGTTGAGAACTCCTCAATATTAGGTCCTAATGATTTCTCTCCACTAGATGTAGTCCATAATTGTTCAGCTTCCTTCGCATTTTGGGAAGGACAATCATTTTGTATCTCATAGGACCTTGATTCTTCTAATATTTCTAGATAGGTAGATAAGTTCTTGACAATTGTCAAGATGCGTTCTTCCTGAAAAGAAGAGATCCCAGCTATTGCTAGGATTTGAGAGAGTTCTTCCAAACTAATGGTCACCTTCGAATTCATCTTTTCATTTGATAAAACTTGGTTCACACAAAGATGATATCCACAAATTTAGGATCTCCTGATGGTGGTAAGAAAACAAAGGTTGTATTATTTGGTTCTGCGGAAGGCTCGAGTGGTCTCGCCTCCTGTCCCACTATTACTGATGCTTCAATTTATTTTTCTATAATGCTCCCTGTTTTAGTCTCTTTTAGATACTTCTTTAGCTCTTTGGGTTGAGCTAGCTCCTGTTTTTCGGTATTGGTTTGCGGAGCTTATGAGTGGAATGTTCCTTCCGCCAAAAAGGTCGGAAGGAACCTTGGTTGTAAGGTTTGATTTAGATTTAACGTATCTACCTTTTGGGTCTCTAGGTCTATTCATGAAAGTAAACAAAAACAAAAGGAAAAACTATCATCGGGTTCGGGGGAACCTGCTATAGCAGATGCACAAGTTCTTACCTCTCGTCTTAAAGTTCCCCTACCACTAATCTAATGCTAAGGTCTAGGAATGATCTATTTCCTAACTACTTCTTACCTTAAGACAAGTCCCCAACAATGGCGCCAAAAATGATGGGTGTTCTATATGCACTAAAAACACAGTAAAAACCCTCAATTAAATTGTCATCCTGGGGTAAGTAAACTTAGATTTGTAGCAAAATATATGTGAAAGGTATAAGGGTTGGTAGGAGTATAGCCTAACTAAGGAAGATAGCTATCTAAGGATAATCTACTCAAGAAAACCTATTGAATGAACAAACCCTACTAAACAAATTGAAACTATGTAACGTACGTACTTTTGGGCCAAGGATCGATGGATAGTTCTAAGAAAGCAATTAAAAACCCTATGTAAAGAAAACTAGTTCATAACAATAAGAAAAAGCAACTATTAAGCATAACAATAAGAAAATAACAAAAACAAACTACTTTAACTTGCCAACCTACATTCAATGAGAAACTATCCTATGAAAGCAAGTAAATAAACAAGCAAACAACTATTCTACTAAAGCCAATAAACAAGTAAGCAAAGACAACTAACTAACCTATTAAAGAAAGTAAACAAATACAACTAACTAATCCTATTAAAGCAAATAAGCAAAGGAAACTAACTAACGTATTAAAGAAAATAGACAACTAACTACTCTAAGATAACTTCTACTGCAAGTAATCAAATTAAAACTTCTCATTGAACAACTATCTATCCTAAGAGGCAAGTGGACTATGTTCTTAACTCAAAACTATTTCTAATTCATGAAAGGAAATCTATTTAATTGAAAACAAGAAAGACTAACAACTAACCTTTAATCTATGATAAGCAAATTGTTCTCTAACCTATCAAAGCAAAAGACTATCTATCCTACAACAGGAATAAAATTATTTCCTAAGCTATGAAAGCAAGAAACTATATCTTCTGAGCTATGAAAGAAGGAAAACTATCTCTTTTAATCTATGAAAGCAAGAAAACTATTCTTTAACCTATGAAAATAACAAAACTATCTTTTAACCTATGACAATTCAAATATAATGCTGGTGGTTGTGTGAATGTCTTCAGTGTCAGATGATATCTCGATGGCACTTGACAACAAAGGACAATTCAAGTGGTATAAGCTCAATACTGATCTCAATAGAAAAGTGAAAGGTATGGATTAAACAATCCAATGAGAATTTAACCATGACAAAAGAAATCGTCAATTACCTTGCATATTCATTTATTAACCATCAACAATATAATGAGATCATCATTGTACTTCTATACTACATAAGAAAAACTAGATTCAATCATTAACTAAGAAATATAATTGCAATTTAATTCTAGGAAAGGAAATTACATAAATTGAAACTATCCTACATCTATTCTAACAATTCAAAGTTCAAACTACAATAAGAAAATGCTTAAAAAAAGAAATTAAAACATTACTTAAAAAGTAAACTAACAACTACATTAATCAACAACTAGCTAAGTCAATTATACATAAAAATGAAATAAACAAGCTATGATTAAAAATTGAAATTGATCCTATACATCCATCAAATCCTTGGAAGAAATCTCAAATAAAAAATCTGTTATATTCTAATTAAAACTCTATTTTAAAGTTGATTCTAAAATCATAAATAAAAACATAATCTAATATCTAACTACACATGGGGTTAGTCTAGGGATCTACACATCCGTTCCTAACTACAAGATTAATGCATGCTAACACAATTCATCATACTAACCTACAAAAGAGAGTCAAAGCAATTAAATTATAACATCAAACTAATTAACATAATAAAAATGCATGTACAAGAAAATAAAGAGAACAACTAAACTATGAAATGCATAAAAAAACACAAAGACAGTTACCAGAGTGCTGGTGGGCCCCCCAGCAAGTCGTGGTCACTTTCTAAAAGCACACCATGCGTTTAGCAAGATGAATTCACCATAAAAAATCAAAAACACAGTTCTTGTATAATATGACAATGTAAAATGGAAAAACAGAGTAATAACGTATTTCTACCTATCACACTAATGCTTCTGCTACTTCACAACCATCTGATTACCTCGGTGGTATTTATAATGTTTATATACCAAGTGGTAGACCAGAGGAGGGTTGAACCACTTCTAAATTTGGCAATTTTCATTAAATGATGCCCTAACTGATAAAACAAAGTGAGCCAATAATTGCTCAGCTGAACAACCAAAAATGAGTTGTTAGTAGCTCAGTAGCTGGAGGGGGCAGGCATGAACAAAACCCACGTTCCCGATTCGCCCATAATTGGCCGCGAATACCATAACCGCCAAGTCACCCTCCATTTTTGTGCAATACGCAGTGCTGGACAGAGTGTCGGATCGGGTACCGGAACGAGTGCTAAAAGGAGTGTCGGACAGAGTGCCAAAAGTAGAAACGTGGTGCGTTTTTTCCTTGTAACACCAGAAAAACATGAATTAGCTCTTGGTAATCATAAAACGTGATGAATTATACCCAATAATGACATTAAACATGAATCACACGTACCTGGTGGAGATCATACCGTTTTAACATAAAATTCTTCAAAAAGCTCCTTCAAAATATGAAAAACACGTGTGTACATGCAGCAAAAGTGTATAATAACCGTCATAAAAGTGATCGTATCTCGGGCCAAACACATGGCACATTGTTTTTTCTTTTATGTTGTAGCATGAATATTTATTATTGCATGTATGTATTTAATGTTTCTTTATTAATTAAATGTTATAAGAATTCGAAATCAGTTTTGAAGTGAGTTTTTAAGGTAGCGTGGCCAAATTGTTGGTGGTTGGGTACATTACAATTGGTCCATGATCTTTATTTAAAGAGAAAGGAGGGTAAATTTCCAATGATAAATTTTGAGAAACTCTCTAGTAAATCTCTCTATAAATTTTTCTCTTTTGTTAATAAATTTCTCCAGGTGACCACATTGGCTGGGGTTGTGGATGTTTCCCCGTAGCGGTTTTACCATGTCAAAACATCAATGTGTTGATATTTGATCTAGTTTTGTGAGTGGTTATTGAAGGTGCTCTTCCTCTGTTGGAATATCTGTGTTGTCGAACAATGGGTTGCCAAAGATACAATAAAGACATTTTCACCATCTTCTCGAGAATAGTTTTTAGATTCATGATTAGAATCATTATTTTCCTTCTTATTTTTCTTTTCTCTCTTCATTTCCGTCTCTTTTGAAATTCCCGACCTTCCCATAGTTCCAATATTTTTCTTTGGAATTTCGAGGAGACTTATGTCTCCCATAGGATTTGGATCTAGACGCTTTTCTCTCTTCATGATTTTATCCTTATATATTACATGAAAAACCAAGGCCTCATTGGTAGATTCAAACAAAAAATTGTTCCTCTCCTTCTCTAAGAGTAAAATAACCATGACTTCATTAAGTACCAATATCTATATTTCTTCCAATTGCCATTACCAGGTTGTCTCATGAATCTATATAATAACACAAAAGGGTCATACAATGATGATCTTCATCCATCTTCACTCCAACTAAGATCAAGTGGGTCACAATAGTTTTCAATGCATTTAGGAGCTTGACTACATAATCACCATCAATCATTCTCAAGGAAAACAAATTTTACATAGAATAAGTTTACTAACTAGTGATTTAGCCAGAAAAAAATCCCCCAATTTCTAGAAAGATGCTATAGTTTTTTCTTCAAAAAAGTTTGATATTACAAAATTAGCTAAATAGATCTTGAGAAGGCTTCTCACCTTTCTCTCCGATAACACCCACTCTTCATCTTTCATACCAGTGAGTTTGGTTCAAATACTGCAACCAATATCTCTCAATCTATGAGAAGATCCTCCATCTTGATATTTCGTAGCTCAAAGTTAATGCCATTAATCTTCTCCATCTCTAATCTAGACATGCTCTCCATTTTCCTGCAATCAAATTTCCTTTTGTGCAAGCTCCCACACAAACCAAGATTAGATCAAAAAATATTTTCCTTAACACCTTGGATCTGAGATGATCAAGCTCTAATACCAAATGAAAGGAAGCATCAATGTGGAATATACTTCCTACACTAATCAAAGAGAGAAGAATGTGTAGAAAATAAATAAATAAATACAATTGTAGTAATAAACAACATAGAACCATACAAATATTAGACAACAATTTCTTGGGTAAAACCCTTCCAAGAGAAAAAAAAACCCACACTCTAGAGTGCACTCAATGTATTATTCAATAGCCAAATGGTTTTACTGATTATTCATTCTCTCAAAAAGAGTGTATCCAAAAAAAGTTTCACACCATAATGTTCAGTGAATTAAAACTCATACTCTATGTTTCTCCAACCCTAACACACAATAAATAGGCATAACAAAAATAATAAACAATTTATAAATTTTCAATTCTACCTTATGAAAACCACCAACAATTAATTAACCAACTATTATAGTTTAAAATTCATTACCTACTAATGATATACATTTATTTTGTAAAACTACTTTGAAGTTATTCCTTCTTTGAAGTTATTCCTTCTTATTGTTTTACATTTATTCTCTATTATAATTATGCATTTATTCCCGATAACTACTTTATATCTATTCCAACTCTGCATTTTCTACATTTATTGCAAGATGTGTAACACTCATATCTCAACGGTGTATACCTCCATATGCACACGATGCTAGCTTAAATTGATCCTTAAATTTTACACATAATAAAAAAAAATACCCATGGACAATCATTTATTTTTTTCACAATTTATGATTTTCCCATTTACATGGCAAAGGGCGCACACATATTAATATTCGTCGTGAGATTTGGATTTTTTCAATCGAAAACTTTGACCAAGATTGTTTATAAAAAAAATTATAACTTAGGTTTGTTTCTAATTAATGGTTTTACATTCTTCCATGGGTAAAACATTTAATGAATTCTAACTATTTTCATTGTATTCAAAATTCAAACATGGATATAATTTTAATTTTAATTTTTTATTAATTTTTTTTTTCTTTTTTTTAAGGTTGGATGTAATAAATGTATTGATAATAAATTCTTATTAATTTTAGATTTATTAAACATTTAGAGATGAAAATTTTAGAGGTTTAAATTTTTCCTCTAGTTTTACTTTTTTAAAAGAGGTTTGTAAAGTGAAAGATTTGATCTCTAGAGACCTGATATATCTAAGATTAATACAGTTTGATATATACACCCTGAGTGGGCCTAATGGTTAAGAATATGTATTTCATTTTAAGAAGTCATGGGTTCAAATCCAGAGGGGGATAGGGTATGTATACCTTCATAAACTTTACCAATCAAATCCCTAGACGGAGGGGGGTCCCTTGTCCCACAAACAAGAGGGTCTCATATTCAATAGAAAATTGCTGAAATTAGAAAACACAACCAGATAAAACTAAATAATTTAGGTGTTCACTTTTCCCTCAAATCCCACCTTTCATATTCTTCAACAATGAATCTTTAAAGCTCATATTAAACAATCATATCTTAAGGTCTATAGTTGTAAGTCGTTAAGATGGAGCTCCCTAGATTGATTGATATCCCCACCTTCCATAAAGTTTAGTATTTTGTTTTACTCTAAAATAAATTTATTATTTTTAATTTTTTTTTACTTTAGATTTGATTTGCATTTTTTTAAATTTAAATCTGATTTGTATAAAGAACCTCTCAATCCAATAAGAGTGTTCTTTAATATCAGAACATTTTCTTGAGTACGTAATTAGACTATTTATATGATCAATGTTTTTTTATAAGAGTATTTTTTTTGGTATGATACATTTCTCTAAAAATGTATTGAGATGATTTATATGTCCAATGTAATTTTTTTTATTAGTTTTAAAAATTTTAATATTTTTTAAAGCTCGGATATATTGAATATATTGATATAAGAGTGTGTGTTAACATGATAGCACTTTTGTAAAGATGTATTTAGATGATTTATATGAATAAGATTGAAATATGACAGATAATGTATGGAGTGATGTCAAATTTTAGAAAAGTTATATATATATATATATA
>ML786378.1:552141-568577 GCA_009831015.1 Picea engelmannii | reverse complement strand
GTATGTGATCGCATATCAGGTTCGAAACCTGAGAGATGAGTGAATGAGTTTCAATTGTTTCTCTGCTTAGGCCAGGAGATTCCTGCATCGAGTGCAGTTGAATACCTCCGCATAGAGTGCGTCGAGGAGGCTAAGTAGTTGAAACTTTGTTCTCACTTCATTCAGAGTTGATTTGAGAGATTTCGAGTCGTGCAGGTGAGTGCGGATCGAATTTGAACCTCAGTAGCAAGTCTGAGGGAGGAAAGAGCTGAAGCTGTTGCGGGCGTGAACTCCCAAGACTCAAAAGACTTCAACACTAGGAGAGTGGTTGAAGGATGAAGAGTGAGCAGGGTGCGTGAAGATTTCCCTGAAGGAGTCAGAAGAACGAAGCTCAGGAGGGATAGCTCCCTTTCGTTCGCTGAAGAAATCGACCCCGCAGAGGTCGCACAGGACGAAGGTGGTGGAGCAGAGATCTCTTCATAGAGGAAGAGAATCAGCGACTTGGGAATCGTCGTGCAGGCTCACGAAGTCCCGTGGATCGTTGTATCTGGGAGAAGGAGCGAGGCGGTTAACCCTCAGGAGCAGGGAGAATCATCTGCCGTTGCATATCGGAGAATCGGAGTTGGCGAGTGAAAAGGTTTCATGCACGTTGAAGTCGCGACGCGCGATTTCCCGATTTAGCGGGAGCCGTTGATCCTCGGAGGGACAGGGGGCACAAATCCGGAATATCGGAGGGTCGGTATTCGGGGTTTCCATCAGCAGGGGATTGGTATCGTGGATCCGCGATCCCAAAGTCCCGAGACTAACGTGGAAGCGTGGGGCCCCGGGAGACTTAGTGGAGGACAGGTGGCCTCACATCGGGGATCGGCACTTCGGTACTCGGGGATTGGAAATACAAGGACTCGGCATCGCGAGCAACGATACCCCGAGGATTGACCATTGACCATCGACTTTCGGGATTTCGGTGGTTGAGTGACTGGGAGCAGTGTCGCGAACCTCGCGATATCGCGAGACCCGATCTCCCAATATCCGACGGGAGGATCGCGTGGAATCATAACTGTGGGTAGAAGACTCCCGAGGGAGCTCGAAGAGCTTGGGCTCTTCGGGCCGAGGTTTGTGAAGGTCCTGGCGGTGCGACCGTCCACTGAGGGGCAGGTTGCGTCAGTTAAGTACCTAGTCACAACCATGCTCTCAATGGGGAAAATGATCACTTATTTGAGGAGGATAGCTAGGGTGTAATACATTTAATTTTAGCATTACAAGTTATAAAACATTTTTGTATTTGGTATACCTTTATCTAGGATTCTCTAGAGATGTTTCACTCCCAAAATTGACAACCATATAAGATAATGAGAGTGAAGAGAGTCTCAAAAAGGAGTTTCTTCTTATCTGAAAGACAAAGGCTGATGTATTTACATCTATTTTGAAGTCCATAATATCTTTTCACCCTCCTTTCATATATTGAATTTATGTGTTTTTGAATACTTCAACTACTATTTAATTTTCCTAAGAAAACCTAGATTAATCTCTTATTTGTTATTTATAAAATTGATGTTCTACTAAATTTTTTAATGAATATAAATTGAATGATAGTGCACATATTTAGATGCTATGCATTATGCACACTACCCACACTCTATCGTGGTTAATGTGTGTATGTGTGTCTGTGTTGGCTAAATATCAATGAAAAACATAACTAAAAAGTATTATATTAATGACGAGTTAATTAATAATTCCAAACAAATATAATAATATTTACCATCCTAGATTCATATTAAGTGTAAATCTATCAAGCATAAAGAGGGTTCAAATTATTCAAGATATAAAAATTTATAGCGCAAAAACTTGCGGAAATATTTTCACAAATAGATATTTCATTCCTCTTGATGATTGATATATTCAGCGTTCACATGGATGTGTGGTGGTTTGTTTATATTAAAAATGACTTCCATTTTTATTATGTCCATATTATTTAATACTTATTTTTTAATTGGTCATCTTATTTAAAACTGGAGAAGAATGTATTAATAAAAAGGTACCACTAAGGTCGCTAATTACATAGGAAGAGGCTGGTAATAATGGTAGACTAGCAATATAATTCTTTCGAAGTCTTGCAAAACTAAGCATAGGAAAATTTCAAACGAAACGTTTTACATACAATGTTGTTGTTGACCTGGGTTTGTTAAAAAAAAGGTAGATTTATGCAATATTTAGGATTACAAAAACAAAATAGTTTCTTACTCACCCTCTTTATCATAGTATTCATTTAGAGGATGCTCTAGAGCCGCATTCAAGTCTGTAAAAACTTCACTGGGTCCTCGTCTACTACCAACTTCCTCATTCTGACTCTGAATTGAAGAGCTTGGAGATATCGCATCCATCCGAGATTCCATTTCCTCTCCTTTCTCACGAATGAAGTTGACTTCATATTGGAGTTATCCGATTCGTGTTAGGTGCTAAGATAGCATTTCCAGAGTGAAATAAAGGGTAAAATTGTGGGAATCTATTCTAAGTGAAAGTTGTTGAGAGGTGGTGAAATTATCATCCACCAGCTCATCCTCCACATTCTCTCGAGCTTGTTGTTGAACGTTCTCTTGTTCCATTCCTCTAACACTGTTGAATTCAATTTGGCCAGGAACAATACCTCTAGTGAAATTCCAATTTTGAATACCTATGAAACTATTGAATTCAATTTGTACAGGGACAATACCTCCAACATTGTTCCAATTATGAATACCAGAGGGATTGTTCCTACCAAAATTCTTCTTGATTGAAAAATTTCACAGAGCTTCCTCTTCCTCTTCTTAGAATGGAAACGAAACTATGAATTCCCTGAGAGGTTGATGGGAATGGGGGCACATAAGAAAACCTTCAAATTTATTGTGGTTTAGAGTTACCTTGATGCATGAATATGAAAAACTTCAAGATAGCCCACGGATCAAGTGTCTTTCGGACGATGAGGTGGCATGTACTGGCTAATTTTCCATGTTGGAGCTCATGATGATTGTCTTTTCACTTATCCTCAATGCAAGTGAAGAATTTTCTAGCCTAAAGAAGTGGGGTACTTTTTTCCATGGAGTCTCACGAGGAAAGTTCATAGGGAGGCCGATCCTTTCCATGGAATCATTTGAGGCTCATGTCCTACAATTTACCATGAACTAGGAGATTATGGGACTATGACTATGCCCTTTTATGGATTTTCCCATTCTTCATGTGCCCTCCAGGTGTTGAGCCGCGGGAGTCTTGGAGCCAGGTAGTGTTGAGATGATGTGGGGTTGATACATTAGGGAGGTATTTAGAATAGGACCCTCCCATGAATTTTCATATGCCCAGGGGCCAAACCAATTGCTTTATCTTCCATTTTTTCACCTTCTTTATTATTTCCATAGAGGACCTGGATGAAGTTTTCTTGTATTTGGGACAATAGTGATTTGATCCTCTCTATAATTCTTTGAAGCTTGGTATTCTTTGGAGTGGTTCCCATAGAAAAATGTTGAATTATGTTTTTTGAATCCCCTACAATTGTGCTATTGTTATTTGTTGTTCCTGGACTAATATCACTCCTTGGTACATCACGTAATCTTCTGCCATATTGTTGGAATTTATGTCAAAGTATCAAGAAAAATATAGCAACCTTTTTCCTCTAGGACTATATAACACCCGTCCTACACTTGCCTCCCATGGGTTTCCTTTTGATGCTCCATCAAAGAATATGACATGTCCTACTTGTGACGTTAACCAAGGAATTAAATCCAGGTGAGAAAAATGAAGCTTCCAACATGATTTTTGTGGAATTTTTAGAGAGTGCTTGGAAGTCAGATTCACTTTTTTCATCCATTTTTCTTCTTATTCTTCCAAGTGATTGTCTATCAAAAATTTGAATATTCAAGAGGAGAGGTACTGTCCCAGTTGTCCTAGCACATGAACAACTACTATGGAGGTGGAGGTTAATTTCTCTTTGAATATGAGTTTATTCCTTGCCATCCAAATTTGCCAACAAAATATTTTTATTGAAGCCTTCCAGGTGCGATGAAAGTTTTCTTTTTGGAGAAGGAGGCTTTATAGGCTTTCTTCCATTTTCCATTCAATCTTCGACATTTTTTTTCCAAGATATTTGTTGAGTTAAGTCAAAGTAGAAAATGTGTATAACCTATTTGGAAAAGTTTCAATTCAAGAAGATATGTTCTGTGTTTTCGAATTTTCGGTTACATAGGGCACATCTGAAAGGCCCCAAAAAACCTCTTTTTAGAAATTTCTCCCCTGTTAATAATTTGTTATGGGATAATTTATAGTCAGAAATGTTGATCTTAGGTAATCCGTCTACACTCTAGATATCCTTCTAAATGGATGATTTTTCCAAAATATAGGATTCAAAGAGGATAATTTTATAGCCATCCCTCACTAAATAGCATGTTGCACCCCATCGTCTTCTATCCTTCTGATGGAGGTGCACTAGGGAAGATCCATTTGTGATCATAAGAAAATGACTAGAGTAAATGAGCATATTTGGTGGACCTCTCCCAAGTCCCACCCCTTCCAAGATCCATTGTTGTTCCAATCTAAGATGTAAAAGAGGAGGAACTTCCATTTGGAAGTTAGCCAGGTTTTGAAAGATTCCAAGGAGGGAATACGAGATAATTTTCTCATGTTTGAAAAGAGGTTATCCAAGATATTGATTTCTTTGCCATTCCTTGGGCTCCAAAATAGGTGACTCCTAATAATCGAGAGAGAGGATCTTAGAATTTTCCATATAGGGGATCATGTTTTTTGTTTTGTGGATACATCCAAGTATCTTTTTTTGTTTTTTGAGAGGTATTTATAGAAAATTTCCTTCTTTGACCAATCATTTCCCCCCAAGATCAATCTCCAAAGGATTGTTTCCCCTAGTGCTATGTTTACCTTTTCCGGATATCGAATCACTATCCCTTCATTCTCTTTTGGGGAGAAAATTGTGGACCAGTTGACCATATGGAGTATTTTCCCATTTTCTTTTCCCCCTTGCAAGAGGAATTTATAGACTAGTTTAGCCATTTACTTTTTTATTCCTATCGGGGCATGGAGGGCTGAGAATTGGAAGATTAGAAAAGAAGATAAACTTGACTTGATCATAACCACTCTACAAGTCAGGTTCAACCATATTGCTCCCGAAAATTTGAATTTCTCTTTGATTTTTTGAAGGATCACTTTCCAAGCTTCACCAAGGAGGGATTTTAGGATGATAGGTGTGCCTACATACTTGAAGAATTTTGAATCAACATAAAAGGGGAATTGTAAAGTTTTTTCAATTCTTACCAAGATACTTTCTTTAATGTTCCATAAATATATATGGATTTTATGTTTTTTTATGATTTCGCTAGAGGATTCTCTATATTGATCTAAAACCAATTTGAATATGTTGGCCATAATTTGAGAAGCTCCTCCAAGACGAAGAGTATCATCGGAAAAATGGGATTTATTTATTCTTTTTAGTCCCCTTTCTATCTTCATGCCTGGGATATTGTGAGATATTCTTTCATGTTTTAGCCTTTTGTTTAGAGTTTCTTCCAAGAGGACATACAACATTGGGGAGAGTGGGCATCCTTATCTTAGTCCTCTTGTGTCTTACAAGAAAGTAGTAGGTCTTCCATTTATTAGAGGGGATATCCATGGGGTGGAAATAAAAGCCCCAATATAGGAAATAAAGGAATGATTGAAACCAAATTTCTTTAAAACTTCAAAAAGGAAACTATGCTTGACGCGATCAAATGCATTTTCCATGACAATTTTAATAACCATACCTTTTTCTCTATTGTTAAAACTTGAGTGGATCACTTCATTTACTAGAGAGATATTTTCCCAACTATTTCTTTTTTCCACGAAGTTTCCTTGATTGGGAAGTATGATTTGTGGGAGAAAATGATTTAGTCTATAATTTGCTATTAATTTTTCCTGTATTTTGTAAGAGACACTACATAGAGAGATAGGGTGAAATCTATCGAAGGAGATGGAATTTTTGTCCTTGGGGATCAATTCTATAAAATAAGTGTTGGTTGTGCCTCCCATCCTGGAGGTCTTTTGAACATATATTATCATATGAATAAGGTCTTTTAAAATTATTTTCTAGTAATTTGCGTAAAAAAGAAGAGCAAATATGTCAGGTCCAGGGGCTTTGTCTAGGTCAAATTGGTTTAGGACGGCTTTGACTTCTTCCACTATGACCTCTTTGTTTAACTTTATGTTGTCCTATTCTTTTATCAGGTGTGGAATGTGTTTGATGAATGGATTACTCTGTTCTTTATTATCTTCTACTTCATTGGTGTAAAGTTTCCCAAAATGAGAGGTTGTTTCTTTTTTTATTTCCTCAAAGGAATTAATTGGAGTTCTCGAGTGTGTCTTTATTTCATCCACATTATTCCTATGTTGTCTAGTTTCGGTTTGCCTATGAAAGAAGAAGGTATTTTTTTCCCATGCTTTAAGCCATAGTGCTCGAGATTTCAGTCTCCATTCCTTTTCTTCATTGTGAAGTGCCTTCATATAACTTTGAAAATGTTCTTTTTCCTGCATGATATGTATGATGTTGATACTTTTTTATTCCATTTCATCTTGTGATTCTTCTAGTTGTTTTTGACATTTTTCTACTTCTTCCTTGGGTTTATGGGGGGGATATTTTATCCATTCCTTGATTTCTTGCTTGTTCCTTTTGAGATTTTGGTACCATATGTAAACCGGTGTCCCATCCACCCAATTTGACCACACAGAGGAAATTATGGGGAGGAAGTCCAACAATTCCATCCAGAGAGGGTTGAACTTAAAGGGGATGGGGCCAAGATTTTCTACTTTGTCAAAGGAGAGAGATATTTGACGGTGATTAGAGATGACTTAGGTGATAATTTGGGAAGAGATCTTGTCTGGTAGTGACAAAAGTGAGATTTGTATGAGGAATTGGTCTAGTCTGGTTGTTATGTGCCCCACTCCTGAGAACTTATTACTCCAAGTGTATTTTCATTTGTTAGGTTGGACATCAAACAGATCTAAATCAGAAACAAAATCCTCCATGTGTTCCCGGAAAGGGTCCCTTACAGTAGAGCCTCCTTTTTTTCCTTTTGGTGAAGAGTAGTGTTGAAGTCTCCAACAATGATGCAGTTTTGATGTAATCCATCTTCTTTAACCCTTATCAAAGACTCCCATCATTCTTCTTTTTCCCAATAGTTCTTAGGCATATAAACATTAAAGATAGGATAGGTGATACCTGAGGGGATATGTTTTAGATGGACCATAACCCAATGAGATGATTATAGCCTTTGATATTCCCTGAATACTATGGTGTTCCAGGGTGTGCGGATTCCTCCTGACACTCCACTGGAGATTAGGGATACCCCATATCTTTATTTACATATTTGTTGCATTTATCGAAGGGCCTTTATTCCCAACATTTTGGTTTCCTTGATTAGGATAATATGGCGCCTTTATGTTTTTATTAATTTTCCAATAGTGTAACGACCCCTCTTCGTTACGACTACAAGCAAACAACAGTGCAATTTTTTTTATTTTTATTTTTGTTTTGGAAGAAAGGCGACGACAACGACAGTTAACCACACCACTGATGATGAACGCATTCCAGGAAAATGAGAAACTATGACTCCACTCACTAACACAAGGGAAACTTGGTGAATCAAGCGTAGAACAACAAGGAGGAACGACTACAAACCCAACACAAAATGACCACGCCTACAAGCTAAGGGACAACATCCCCATCCTTACGCAACATCCAAACAACAAGGACTAGAACCTCTAATCGCACGAACCCAACGCCTGAAGGCATTCAACCCATGCACCATAAACCAACTGACAATGCTTGACAACACTCACACAGAACACACTGACTCCGGCCAAGTTCTCACTCGCCTCTATCCCATAGGGCACGCCATGATCCTGTTATTAGGAATCATGTCGTTCCCAAGTGATAGATGCGTCAATAACCTTGGTGCAACATAAGCTATCCGGACTGAGGACTCTAGACAAACATATGTGCTAGGAATTGAATACCAATAAGAAAAACCACACCCATACCCCAACAACAGGTCGACGAAACACCAGAGGAAGAAGACAAGGGATGACACAAGCCAATACATGACATCATCCCCGACCCAACCAATCACCCAGTCTAAACCAGTCAATGAATACAATCTATTTTAACATGGGTTCCATTCTAAACGGGGCACGTCAAAGTTACAATTAGTCAATAATACACCCTTTAATTTAATTTAATACAATCAATATTGCAAGTCTAACTAAGAAATATTTAAACTATAATTATAAATACCATCTAACCTCCATTATAATCAATTTAGCAAGTCTAAAATTGGCAATCTAGTCTTTACTGACCAACCTAATTTTAATCATTAATATAACCTAATTGGGAAATTCTACATTAATCCAAAATCTCCATCGAACTATCCATTAACTTGAATAACAATATTAACAAGCTTAATGTAGGATGCTACTATTATAACATCTATGAACAATTTAATCTCAACATGTAGTCTAACTATATTGACCGAACCAATAATACTAGCTGTCTATTATCATTGAGAAGGAAACTGGTAACTACTAACATCATTGTCGCAATATAAGAAGGCAATTAACATAGCAACTACCTAACGATTAAATTAGCAATAACAAGGACATTTACATGACTGTTATCATAACAAGTAATAAAGAAATAACAAGGCGATTAACATGTTGATTAACATAACAATTAATATAACAGTAACAAGGAAATTACATGATTGTTAACATAACAATTAATAGCTCAATAACAAGGCGATTTCATACTGTTTAACCATTTAACTCGTTGCAACAATTAATCAAAAAGAAGGAATATGTTGATCATTAACTCACGGTAGAAAATAACATGGAAATTAATAAGGCAATAATATAGCTTTTATCATTGCAATTAAGATGGTAATTAATAGTTAAACACAGACAACATTTAAGGAAAAATGGTGTCCAATCCAACAACTGCAGTCAACCATTTAAAGGGGCAAAACGTGGTCACACAAGCAGCAAAACGTAGATCCAGTTAACGACGAATCACTGTGCCATACCTCAGCAAGCACAACTACCAATTAATGGCAATTCATGGGTATTTAACATCAACTCATTCCATCGTTCGAAAGAAAAAACATGGGCATTTAAAATAGTAATCTTAGTCTCATTTGGAAGCAAAAACATGGGCATTTAAAATAGCAAACTCAGTCTCATTTGCAAGCCAAACCGTGGGCATTTTAAACGGTAATCTATGTCTCATTTGAAAGAAAAAACGTGGGAATTTTAAAACGGAAAACTCAGTCTCATTTGCAAACAAAAACATGGTCATTTTAAACGACAATCTTTGTCTCATTTGAAAGAAAAAACGTGGGCATTTTCAACGACAAACTCAGTCTCATTTGGAAGAAAAAACATGGGCATTTTAAATGGAAAATCTCTATCTCATTTGAAAGAAAAAATGTGGGTATTTTAAATGGAAATCTCTATCTCATTTGAAAGAAAAAACCTGGGCCTTTAAAACAACAAACTCAGTCCCATCTGAAAGAAACAAACGTGGGCATTTTAAACGACAATCTTTGGTAATTTTTGAAAGAAAAAATCTTTTTCCATTCCAGGATACTAATACAAAATGCAGACATGAATCAATTCATTTTTCCATTGCCAGAATACCAATACAAAATGCAGACATGAATCAGTTCGTTTTTCCATTGCCAACATACCAATATAAAATGCAGACATGAGTCAATTCATTTTTTTCATTACCAGAATACCAATACAAAATGCAGACAATAGTAAGAGAAATGAAAGGATCCAACCAGCCAAGGACATCAATGAAGGTAGACAACTTATAGGTTCGTCCTTCGCTCATCATCCTCACACAGAAAAGCAGGGCGTTGAGATCCATAGGTCTATTAATGCCGAAGTGACAACTGTAGATCAAGCTCCTAGCTGACTACTCAGGTGAGGACTGATGAGCTAGCGACGAAGGGAAAACAACCACAATGGTCACAATCAATACACCATAGGGCGGTCAAGACATGTGGTGAAACAAAGGCCATGGGAGTCAATCAATCATCAAGCTAGGCTATAAAAATTTCAGTCAATAATATAGACAATCAATATACTTACCCAATTAAACAAGAAGATCCCAAGCATAAATCCTACAACAATCTACCATACAAAATGAAAAAAGCGTACCATCGTCTGATCACCTGCTTTGAGTTGAAGTCCCCTGTGCTTCATGCAACTCTTGCTTTTTGACTGACGAGACTTCACCGGCACTTCCCAGCCAATGCTATGGGTACTCTTCTCCCCCCTTATCCCCCTGAGCCACAAAGGGGCCACACACACTATCCATAGATTCAGCTAGCTCCCAACTCACCTTACAAGGTAGAGCTACCACTCCTCGTCGAGCTGGGTATCTCAACTCCCACAAGCTAAGTCAGTCAAGTAAATATTTCTGCAGCGTAATGTTACGCAAAACAAAAGACCCCTTCATCCTTCTCCTCCCTCCATTATATAGGATTTCCAAGTCCTTTACCTTCCCAAAATCCCATTTAATTTAATGTTTAATAAATTAAATCCTAAAAATCCTCCACGTACAAGTGTCACCCATCCCTTTCATTCCTCCATAAATTAATTTATTTAATTAATTGATTACCCCTATTTCCCTCACCCACCTAGAGTCACTCCTAGAATCGCTCCTAGGTGTCTTCAACATCTCTTACAGGTTTTAATGAATTTCCCCATTATTAATTTGCTAGCTCAGTTTAAAATTAGAAAGCTCTTAAATACTAGATACCTTACTAAGTTTGACTTTCTACTTTTTCCCTTGTGTTTCCCTTTTCTTTTTATGTTTCCCTCTTTTCCTAGTTTCCTAAATATTTTAGATTTCCCTCTTTCCCCTTTTCATTTAGAACTCAAATTGGCAGGTGTAGAAATTAACCCTTTTCCCTTTTTAATTAATAAATTTTAAATTATCGTAAAATAATAAAACAATTATTTCCCTTTTTTTAATTTTATCCTAACAGATTTTTATGAATCAATTAAATTGCTTACTCCCTTCTTGTTACAATATTTAACGAAGATTATATTTATTATTTATTTTATAAATTCATATATATATATATATATATATATATATATATATATATATATATTAAATAAGTAGATAAAATTTTACCACTATCATAATTTAGACCTAGACCTTAAATTTTCGTACTAGGTGACAATTTATTAGGGAAATTGTTTTTAAAAATTATTATCATGTTATTCGTCCTAAGTCCATCTAGGTTCATTCATTTATGATTAACAATGTGACGTTCCCTTCAGGACGCACTAGGTGCTCCAAGGGTGCCACTCACCTCAAAGTTCCCTCGTACGACGTGCCCTTCAGGACGCACTACGTGATCCAAGGGTGCCACTTGCCTCTTTCCATTTTTCTTGCACGACATGCCCTTAAGGACACACCATGTTCTCCAAGGGTGTCACTCATCTCTTAACTGACTTGGTAGACATAAAAAACCCCTAGAGTCAATACTCCGCTAGGTGAACTTGTGGGAGACTAAGGGCCTCTAAGGAATAAGGCCCTTGCCTTATTGCGCGCCCCTTAGAATCATCATGAGCGACTGTCACAATCTGCCCTCACGACATCGTGGGTCCTCTCTAACTAGGTAAATGTTAACCTATAGTTCGAGCCACAACGGGAGTGCTAGTAGGTTGTGGCAGGGTTGTTGTCCACACCTCTCCCTCAACATTTTTGGTATTCATGCATGACCTCTCTAATCCACATGTGAGTCTGGTCGACAAGCTATTGTCAGCCTACATCATCAACGAATCATGTCAGAAATATATCCGTAATCATATCATCTAATCATATGCACTAATATCAAAATAAAACAATTAAACTCCAATAGTACACTCCTCAACTCGATCCGGATTCCAAGGGGTTCCATCGATGCCTCTGCATCCTCTAGGTCCAAAATCCTACAAACTCAATAAAACCGAATCAATAGCACCTATCTATGTCAATGTAGTAAAACAACTGGTCACCAACCAATAACACCTCATAATCAAAATCAATGTTTTAATAGCATAAAATCCGAATCACTTGCGAGCAAGTGTACTCAAAGAATAAGTTCGCTCAGTGCGCAATAGCGGGATGTTATATACACCCCCTCTTGGTCTAAACTTCATCCCAAAGTTTCACAGTATAAATGTCAAAATAAAGTGTATCACACTATCATAAGCCTATCTATCAAACAAAAATGGAAACTGTTGGCGCAATTAATATGCGTCCTCCCCGGTTGCCGAGTGCGGACTATAGTTGTCCCACTGGATCTTGACTTGCTCTACCATTCGATGTCGTAGCTTTTGAATGCGGTGATCCAAGATGCAGATCAGCTCAGCCATGAGCACCCCCTCATCTGACACCCGCCAGGTGCTCAAGTCAAAACATGTGTAGGATCACTAAACAATGTCTCAAACAGAGACGTGAAATACATCATGCATACGCCTCAAGGAATCAGGCAAGGCTAGTCAATAGGCCACGGGCCTCTCCTTTCCACAATCTCCTAGGTTACCATGAACCTAGGAGATAGTTTATCCCCCTTTTCCAATTGGATCGAACTCTTATGCAGTTTCAATCGCAAGAATACTCGATCACCACATCGTAACTATGGTCGACACAACACACATCGACATAACTCTTCTGATGATACTGCGCTTCCTAGATCCTTTGTCTTATAGCTTGCATTTAAACTACCATTTCTTGGATCGCTTTTGGTCCCACCAGGACCCTATCCTCAAGTCGATCCCAACTCAAAGGCGTCTGACACAGTCACCCGTAAAGAAACTCGAAGGGCGCCATCTTAATGTTGCTTTGGTAATTGTTGTTATAAGAGAATTCCACCAATGGAAAGCATTATTCCCAATGCTTTTGCTGGTCCATCACGTACATGCACAACATGTCCTCCAAGGCTTGGTTCGTTCATCTGGTCTGCCTATCAGTCTCTGGGTGATACACCATACTGAAGTTAAGTTGGGTTCCCAAGGCCTCTTGGAAACTCATCCAAAATCGTCCAGTAAACACCGATCCTCAATTGGATATAATCCTCTTAGGCATGCCATGCAGCCTCACAATCTCACTGATGAAAACTCTAGCTATGCCAGGTTCCTGATACATCATGAACACAGGAATAAAATGAGCACTCTTTGTCAAAGTGTCTGCTACTATGAAAACCGAATCGTGTCTCCTTGCCGTTAGTGGCAATCCAACAATAAAATCCATTGAAATAACCTCCCATTTCGATTCCAAAATATCGTGTGGCTGTAGTAATCCTGTCAGATGTCTATGTTCAACCTTCACTTGATGACATTCTAGACATCGGGCCACATAGTTGACTATATCTTCCTTCATTCTCTTCCATAAGATTAAGGGTTTAAGGTTGGCACTCATCTTCATGACTACCAAGTGAGCCATGTAAACTACTCTATGAGCCTCACTTAGGATCAACATCCTCAACTCGTCGTTCGGTGGTACGTAAATCCAATTTTTAAACCTCAATAAACCATCGCTATCAAATGAAAATCCTTCAAATCTTGGTACCATCATTGTGTTTTGTCCGCTAAAACCCTCAACCTCTTTGTACCAGTCATCATCATGCTGTAAAGTTAGAATCTTTTCATGTAGATTCATCTGAAGAGGCAGGACCAAAAAGATGTGTGGTCTCTGGCTCAATGCATCTACCACTCAGTTCACTATTCCTTTTATGTAAGTAATCTCTAAGTCGTACTCGTTAAGCAATTCCGACCAACGTCATTGTCACGCGTTCAGGTCGCTTTGCATAAAGATGTGTTGTAGTCCATAGTGGTCCGTTTTTAGTTCAAACTTTCATCCAACAAGGTAGTGTCTCCAAACCTTCAATGCATAAACGATGGCTAACAACTCCAAGTCATGTGTTGCATAGTTCTCCTCATGCCTTCTTAGTTTCCTCGAGATGTAAGTGATCACTCGTCCATTTTGCATCAAGACTCCGTCTAAGCCTTCCTTGTATGCCTCAGTGCATACCAAGAATTCTATGTCCATGTCAGGAACCTTTAGTATCGGTGTTGTTGTCAACAACTCCTTGTGCCTCCGAAATGCTTCCGCGCATTTCTCGGTCCAAACAAACTTCTTGTTCTTCTTTTTCAATTCCGTGATCGGATTTGCTATCTTCGAAAATCCCTCGAGAAACCGTCAATAGTATCTTGCTAAACCCATGAAGCTACGAACTTCTGGGACATTCTTCAGCGCAGGCCATTCCATAATAGCCTCAACCTTGGCTGGATCCACGACAATACCTTCGTTGGAGATGACATGCCCTAAGTAGTGAATTTTTGATTAATAAAATGAGCATTTGGACAACTTCCCATACAATTTGTGCTCTCGCAAACATTGTAGTACCAAGCGTAAGTTCTCGACATGCTCCTCCTTCATCCAAGAGTAAACCAAAATATCATCAATGAATACTTGGATGAACTTTTCCAAGTACTTGCGGAAGACCCCGTTCATCAAACTCATAAATACCCCTGGGGCGTTTGTCAGTCCAAATGGTAAAACAATAGACTCATAATGTCCAAACCTCGTCTTAAATGCGGTCTTAGGGACATCATCCTCCTTGATCCATAACTGGTGATATCTTGATCGCAAAAAGATCTTTGAGAACACCATCACACCCTTCATCTGATTGAATAGATCATCAATCCTCAGCAACGGATATTGATTCTTGATCATGACCTTGTTCAATTGACGGTAGTCAATGCAGAGCCTCCATGACCCATCCTTCTTTCGTATGAAAATAGTAGGTGCACCTCATGATGACACACTTGTACGTATCAGTCCCAGGTCCAACAATTCCTTCAGTTGCATTCTCAACTCCTGTAAATTCGGGGTTGACATTCGATAAGGCATTTTATCTATTGGTTCAGTACTCGGTCTTAGGTCTCTAGTAAACTCCAATTCCCTCTTCGACGACATCCCAGGTAACTCCTCCAAAAATATGTCCGCAAAGTCTCTCACCATCGAAAATTGTTCTAGACCTTCTGCTACTCCCTTCTCATTTAATGCAAGGGTCACATAAAGCTTGCACCCCTTGCACATGCTCTTCTGTAGCTGCAAGGAAAATATTAACCTCAGGGAAACTCCCTAGTTCCTTCCTACAATCACACGTCTCTGTCCCTCATGATCGACCAAGCTCAATCGTTTCATCTTACAGTTGATTATTGCCTCATGCGATTACAACCAGTCCATACCAATCACAACATCATAAGATCCTAAGATTGTGACGTATAGGTTGGCCCTTGTGAAAAACTCTCCCAGGTTAAGGATACAACTCGTAAGCTTTCCCCCAAACTTTTGTTTATCTCCCGAAGCCATCTCTATGAAGCTAAAATAATCATGTTCAACTACCTTTACCTTAATCCCTTTTAGCGCTACACCCGAAATGAAACTCTCGGTAGCAAAGGGATCTATCAAAATACTAAGGGTCTGGTCAGCGACGGTACCTGACGTCTTGAGAACAGTCGACTGGTTCTCTTCCTGGCAGTTATTCACCGCTGCATAAATCCGATGGGCCTTGCCCATATCTCCCACGGTAGTGGGTCCATCTGATCCAGACGCTCTAGTCCTATCCGCTGGGCAATCGCATTGGTAGTGTGGCTCCCCACATGTCTGGCACCCCTTATTCGGTCCAGTACTCCTGGTACTCGAAGTAGAAGATGAATTCTAACAATAAGGCCAAACTCAGACTTCTTGATCTTAAGTTTCTGGGTAACTTGGTGCTGAGCATATCGAAGCATCTCCAAAATGGGCCTCATACTCGGGCACCATGTGACTAACTCATCGCAAGGCATCGAACTCATTGAGCTGAAGCTCAACGAATTCCTTAGAAACATACCTCTCCTGGAACCGTCCCTCGAATAGTTCCCACGAAACATTGCCGACGACCATATTCAAAAGGGGCAGGAGCATCTTCCGCCATAAAAGAGTGCTCCCCTTCAGTCAAAAGACCACCATGTGGACATTCATGTTGGAGGTCGTAAACGCGAAGTGTGAATCAAACGCCTTGCTATACAACTATGATTCGACGACACCACCATCCGTGACACTCATGGACGCTAGAACTCATCTCTCTCGAGATCTCAGAGGATGCTAACGGTACTAGCTATTATGAGTTGTGGACCCTCAGGGGCGCCCTCTAAATGCGATCTCCATGAGGAAACGTTATGGTTTTTACTTAACACAAGGGTTAATACTCACGGGTTTACTACAGTGGAAAGCTTGACGATCCACAGTCGCAGGGTTGAACCCTCTCTGATACCATATCTAACGACCCCTCTTCGTTACAACTACAAGCAAACAACATTGCAAATTTTTTTTTTTTTTTTTT
>ML786378.1:499711-548353 GCA_009831015.1 Picea engelmannii | reverse complement strand
TTGTTTTTATTTTTATTTTATAACTATATATATATATATATATATATATATATATATATATATTTTAAATAAGAAGATAAAATTTTACCACTAGCATAATTTATACCTAGACCTTAAATTTTCGTGTTGGGTGACAATTTATTAGAGAAATTGTTTTAAAAAATTATTATCACGTTATTTGTCCTAAGGCCATCTAGGTTCATTCATTTATTATTAACAACGCAATGTGCCCTTCAGGATGCACTAGGTGCTCCAAGGGTGCCACTCACCTCAATGTTCCCTCGCGCGACGTGCTCTTCAGGACACACTACATTCTCCAAGGGTGCCACTTGCCTCTTTCCATTTTTCTTGCACGATGTTCCCTTCAAGATGCCCCACATGTTCCAAGGGTGCCACTCGCCTCTTGACTGACTTGGTAGACATCAAAAACCCCTGGAGTCAATACTTTTCTAGGTGAACTTGTGGGAGACTAAGGGCCTCTAAGGAATAAGGCCCCTGCTTTATTGCGCGCCCCTTAGAATAATCATGAGCGACTGTCGCAATCTACCCTCATGGCATTGTGGGTCCTCTTGAACTAGGCAAATGTTAACCTACAGTTCGAGCCATGGAGGGAGTGCTAGTAGGTTGTGGCAGGAATGTTGTCCACACCTCTCCCTCAACATCTTTGGTAGTTGTGCGTGACCCCTCTACTCCACATGTGAGTCTAGTGGGCAAGCTATCGTCAGCCTGCATCATCAACAAGTCATGTCAGAAATATATCCATAATCATATCATCTAATCAGATGCATTAATATCACAATAAAACAATCAAACCCCAATAGTACACTCCCCGACTCGATCCGAAGTCCAAGGAGTTCCATCGATGCCTCTGCATTCTCGAGGTCCAAAATCCTGCACACTCAGTAAAACCGAATCAATAGCACCTATCTATGTCAATGCAGTAAAACAATAGGTCACCAACCCATAATGCCTCATAATAAAAATCAATGTTTTAATAGCATAAAATATGTATCACTTGCGAGCAAGTGTCCTCAAAGAATAAGTTCGCTCAGTGCACAAGAGTGGGATGTTACAAATAGGTTCCTTTTTTTCTCTTTGTCCCATTCCCCTACAATTCTAGGAGACTACCTTCATTACTTACTTGCATTTTTGGTTGCCCCCCTTTTCGTGGGATGAGTTTGTTGTTTTGATGTGGGTGATTTCCCTACTTTCCCTTCTTTTTTGAGAAATTGTTCCTGTGTCAGATGGATTCCCATTGCTTTGTAATGGTTTGTCCCCCCCCCCTTCTTTTTTTATTTTTTTTCCTTGCTTCTTTCGAAGTTTTGGTGATTTTGGGAATCTCTTGGTCCATTTCTTCCCCTGAGTCCTCTTGGATTTCATAATCTGGGCCTGGAGAGGGGTCCTCAAGATGAATGAAGAATGGCTGATTTTTCTTTACTGGGGGATCTGGGTGTGGATCCTATTGGCTCTATATCTCCTCTGTTGATTATTTTTAGTTTATTGTTTCTAACTCCAAATTTCCAAGTGATTCGTGTATGTTTTGAATGCTTTCGAGATCATTATTTCCCACCATTAGGGATTTCCCCTTGTGTGGAAAGGGTGGCTTGGAATTTTCCCTTTTGTCCTGTAGCTAAGGTCCTTAATTGTTAGTATTCTTCTTCCTTTTGGCTGGCTTCCATTGTTCTTTCTCTTTGTCTTTGGGTTGGTCGCTTGTTTCCTTGGGGTATTTTTTAGCGAAATGGCCATACTCATGGCATGGTTTTCATTTGAATGAGACTTGTTCATAGTCAATTATTTGAATATAGGAACACCTATCTAGGGTAAGATGGATTTCCTCTAGTAGGACATTTTCCAAATCTACTTCTACACAAAGGTGAGCACAGGATTGGAGACCATCATGTGTTAATATTATGGTAGCTTCGGGAGGTATGAACCTCCATTGTTACTTATGACATGTTTAGAATACTCCGGAAGGAAGCAAAGAAGTGAAGGAAACCCTAGACAAGTTGTCGGCTGCAAAAATATATTTAATATGAATTTATTAATACCCAGATGGAGAAGTCGGCGCCAGTTAAACTGCCCAGACTACTATAAATACAGGGCACCAATTCTCATTATTCTCATCTCAGCAGTTGCAGAGAGAACTGGATCTGCGTAGGTGCAGTTACAGCTTGTGCGCAAGTTTCTGGGAAGGTGTGCGCTAGCCTCTGGGTGGGATTATTTGATCAAATTGGGTTCTATTCTTTCTTGGTGCATTAGCCTCTCTTGGCTATTGGATTTCTACCAGGATTCTCTTCTCTATCAAGGTCAAGGTGCTCGGAGGGTGGCTTCGGCCTGTGGTTGGGTGACGAGGGTATCATGAATGGTAAAACGAGCACAATATTCTATATTCTAACAAGTTATGGGCCCACACCCCCTTCAGTCAGCCTAAAATGCTAGACGGAAGCATAACTGCTAGATATTGAACTGGTTGAGGAACTGTCGCTAGGGTTACTAGCAGGAGCAACTTCCAAAAACATTGCAACTAGGGTTACTAGCAGAAGTAGTTGCAGAAACCCTAAATCTCCGATATAACACCTTGTGATGGAGCATCTCACCCAAGAAGTAGATATTCAAATGCGCCCTAACTCAGCGCACCTCTTGGATCTCTCAGAAGACAGAAATGATGAATTTGAAGTTTTGGATCAAGGCATGACCAGTTAGTTACCAGTCAACTGAAGACATGTGTGAAATAATCAGTCTTTTACACTACTCAGCACTCACTGGGATGATTGAAGATGATATGTGGATAATCAATAGTGGATATTCCAGGCACATGACGGGAGATCAAGCTAGACTCTCAAATCTAAATGAGAGAAAAACATCATACAAAGTGGAGCTTGGAGACAAAAGCACTAACCCCGTCGAAGGATTTGGACAAGCCTCCATCGAGTTGGAATCAAGTAATCATGTTCACTTAAGCAATGTTTTATATGTACCTAGTTTAGAAAAGAATCTTGTATCAATATCATGTTTAGAAGACAAAGGAAACAGAATAGCTTTCATGGATGGAAAGGTGTTATCATGGCATAAGAATTCCAACATAGAGGATGCTAGGGTTATTGGATGTCGTGAAGGAAATCTGTATAGACTGCTAGAACAAAATGAATAAGCTCTAGTACATGACGAAGTCAACCCTAATGAACTTTGGCATAGAAGGTACACTCATATCAATTATCAAGCATTACCTTTCCTCAGAAAAATGGTTTAAGGAATACCAGAATTGAAATCTACACATGAAGGAATTTGCAAAGGATGTGCCCTTGGGAAGAATATCAAGAAACCATTCCCAAGAAGCAACAACAGATTCAAGGAAATCCTAGATCTAATACACTCAGATGTTTGCAGTCCAATGCCAGTCAAATCTCTAGGAGGATATCTTTTCTACGTAATCTTCATAGATGATTATTCAAGAAATACGTGGTTGTACCTACTGAAATCAAAAGACGAAGTATTCAGCAAGTTCCAAGAATTCAAGGAAGAAATAGAAAACCTTACGAACAAGAACATCAAGACATTAAGAACAGATAATGGAGGAGAATACACCTCAAAGGAGTTCGTTGCACTCTGCAAAATGGAAAGGATTAGGAGGGAGATGACTGTTCCTCATAATCCTCAACAAAACGGTGTAGCGGAAAGAAAGAATAGATGTATCGAAGAAATGGTAAAAGCCTTATTGAACGATCAAGGTCTATCCATGTTCCTATGGGGAGAAGCAACAATGATGACAATATATGTATAGAACAGAAGCCCTCATCGCATATTGAAGGACATGACACCAAAAGAAGCATTCTCAGGTAAGAAACCTAACGTAGAAAACCTAAGAATATTTTGATGTCCAGTTTACTCTCATATTTCCAAAGATAAAAGGAATAAACTAGAACCCTCAGGAAAGAAGGGGATATTTGTGGGATATAGTGACTCATCCAAAGGCTATAGAATATATATGCTAGAACAAGACAAGATAGAAGTAAGCAGAGACGTAACGTTCAATGAAAGGACGACCTTCAGGAAATCCATCAAAGAAACTATAGAAGAAGAAGAACTTGAAGAACCTAATGAAGAAAACACAGAAAATGAAAATAACGAAAAGGATCAACCTAATCATCCTATGGAGCCATGTGAGAAAATTGATTCAAATATCATGCCAAAGACCAAGAAATGACCATCTTGGATTGAAGCTACATTACAAGACACAGAAAGAATCAAGGTTCCAGAAGGAACATCTAGGAAGAGTAAAAGACCGAAAAGATTCTCAAGTTATGCAGCATACATGACGAAGCTCCTAGATGAAGAACCTACCACATTTGAAGAAGCAGTACAAAAGGGACAATGGAAAGAAGCTATGGCGGAAGAACATCAATCCATTATGAAAAATGAAGTATCGGAAATTGTACCCAGACCTAAAGAAAAATCAGTGGTAACCTCAAAATGGGTATACAAGATAAAACATGCAACATACAGAAGCGTGGATAAATACAAGGCAAGATTCATGGCCAGAGGGTTCTCCCAGAAGGAGGGAGAAGATTATGACGAAACCTTTGCTTCAGTGGCAAGGTATACGTCCATCAGAGCTATCATATCCCTTGTTGCTTCCATGGGATGGAATCTACACCAGATGGATGTAAAAACAACTTTCCTCAATGGAGCTATTGAAGAAGAAGTGTATATCGAACAACCTCAAGGATTTGAGGTACATTCCAGAGACACTCACATTTGCAGATTGAAGAAAGATCTATATGGACTCAAGAAAGCTCCAAGGGCTTGGTACGCCAGAATGGACAACTATCTAACAAGACTTGGTTTCTCCAAGAGTCATGCAGATACAAACAATTATTACAAAGTTGTGGATAACGCACCTGTGATTCTAATATTATATGTTGATGATCTATTCATAACAGGTGAAGAATCTCTAATTATTCAGTGCAAGAAGGAATTATCCTTTGAATTTGATATGAAAGATCTAGGTCTCATGCATTACTACTTGGGACTAAAAGTTTGGCAGAAGCATGGTGAAGTATTCCTTGGACAAGGAAAGTACGCAATAAAGATCCTTCAGAAATTTGGAATGATGGACTGTAAGTCCATGGAGACTCCTATGAATGCAGATATAAGAAAAGTGAAAGTCCCAGACTTTGATACAGTTGATCCATCTCTATATCGACAACTAATTGGATCATTGATGTATTTAGTAAATACTCGACCAGATATTTGCTTTGCTGTAAACACATTAAGTCAGTTCCAGGTGGAACCTAGACAAGAGCACTGGATAACTACAAAGCATGTCCTCAGATATATTCATGGGACAATAAACTATGGCTTGAGATATACCACATCCAGTTATATCCAACTTCATGGATTCACAAACTCTGAATGGGCAGGAAGTGCAAAAGACAAAAATAGTACTTCATGTATGTGTTTAAGCTTGGGCTCCTCTATGATATCTTGGGGCAGCAGGAAACATAAGTTTTTCACACTCAGTACATCAGAAGCAGAGTATATGACAACTTGTGAAGCATGCATAGAAGCAGTATGGCTAAGGAAGTTAATATCCGATTTATTTGATCAGATTCCATAATCGACCATAATATATTGTGATAATCGAAGTTTCATAAGATTATCAGAACATCCAGTGTTTCATGAAAGGTCGAAGCACATTGAGATCAAATACTACTTTATTTGAGATAAATTCCAGGAAGGAGAGGTAAAGCTCGAGTATATCCCCACTGATGAGCAGACAACAGACATCCTGACAAAACCTCTATCCAGAATCAAGTTTGCATATTTCCGAGAGAAGATGGGGATCGTGGAAATAACTCCCTTAACTGAAAGGGAAGATTCTCCAAGCTAGGAGAAGGCACGGAAAAATATTCTTGAAAACATTTATTTTTGTGACTTAAATGACTCTCCAAGATTAGGAGGGAGCACTGGAAATATTATTTATCTTTGTAATTGAAAAATAGTCCAGATTGGACAGATTCTTTCCTGTTCAGAAAGTGGATTGAGATTTATGACGGACAGTGACTTCCTATTGTGGTTAACATAGGAAGTAATTTGATTGTTGATGTATCATAGATAACAACTTCCCATTGTGGTTAACATGGGGAGTGGTCTAGGGTAGTCTCTCTTCTTGAGGGTTACTCAAGAAGACTGGCCCGCCTCGTCGGATAGTGATTTCTCATTGTGGTTAACATGAGGAATGGTCCATTTTGGAGGTTGATACAGGACAGTATTTTCCTCTTGTGGTTAACAGAGGAAATGGTCTGGACAATCATTCCTTAGGGTTATACATTCTCTCTAGGGTGCACTTTGATTAGTGTAGGAGGAATGGCCCAGGGTGGGGAATATAGTCCAGGCTCAACAATCAGGGACAAACATTCCTTAGGGTTATACATTCTCTCGAGGGCGCACTTTGATTAGTGTAGGAGGAATGGCCCAAGGTGGGGAATGGTCCAGACATTCCTTAGGGTTTATACATTCTATCTAGGGTGCACTTTGATTAGTGTAGGAAGAATGGCCCAGGGTGAGAAATGGTCTAGGCTCAGAAATCAGAAACAATCCTTCTTCCTTGGTTGAGAAGAATAGGGCAGATAGCCCATTGCTGATGTTCTATACTGAGGGCAGATATTCTTTCATATCTCACCGACATGAGTGAAATATTGGCCCAGATGATTCAGTTTATATCATAACATTGTTTCTATGCAGGTTGCTATCATATGCTTGACAGTAGATGTAAAACTACTGTGGTGGATATGTTCCACTATTCGTGAGGCAGATATTCTTTCAGAACTCACATATGTGAGTGAAAGATTCACCCAAATGATTGTTGTGGAGACTGCCTGTCTCCAAGCAGTAGAGATATACTACTGTGGTGGATTTGTTCCATTGTTTGTGACCATGTGTCACGGTTTGAGTAGTTGCGTACTACCTTGAATAGACACAGGTGTGTTCTATCAAATAATATTGTACCAGTTGTCATAGGAGATTATCCAGTTGGATAATAATGACAGTGCTCGTTTTGCTACCAGTTGAATGGTCTGTTGTGCTCAAGACCATACCTCCCTAGCTAGGAGGGAGTGTTAATATTATGGTAGCTTTGGGAGGTATGAACCTCCATTGTGACCTATGACGAGATTAGAATACTTCGGAAGGAAGCAAAGAAGTGAAGGAAACCCTAGACAAGTTTTCGACTGCAAAAATATATTTAATATGAAGTTATTAATACCCGGATGGAGAAGTCAGCCCCAGTTAAACTGCCCATACTACTATAAATACAGGGCGCCAACTCTCATTATTCTCATCTCAGTAGTTGTAGAGAGAACTGGATCTGCGCAGGTGTAGTTACATCTTGTGCGCAAGTTTCTAGGAAGGTGTGTGCTAGCCCCTGGGTGGGATTATCTGATCAGCTTGGGTTCTATTCTTTCTTGGTGCATTAGCCTCTCTTGGCTATTGGATTCCTACCAAGATTCTCTTCTCTATCAAGGTCAAGGTGCTCAGAGGGTGGCTTTGGCCTGTGGTTGGGTGACGAGGGTATCGTCAATGGTAAAACGAGCACAATCTTCTATATTCTAACATCATGTGGTTCGACATGATTAATGAATCTTCCCAAGACATTCCAAATATTATTTATGGTCTCTTCATTCCAATAGTGGAGACGTAGGAAGCGAAAACGAACCCATACAGAGACTGTAAAAGAAATTTCATTTTCAGGGATAAAGTCTGGGGTCCACATGTTCAAATACATTCCTCTAGAGCCCATGAAATATGGACCATTTCTAAAAATAAAATCTCTATCGGCTTTATTTTCAAAGAGGAAGAGATAGAATCCCTTACCACAGAATGACGAGGACAGTTTCCCATTAATAAATTTTTTTCTATTTGTACTCCGTCCATTATGCCATTTCTCTTGGAGAGGGCCAGAGACCCATAAATTGTCCGATCAATCCATTTTCCACCAAATGAAGGGAAAAAGGTCGAGTGGAGAAGGGGTGAACTAGCACCTTCAGGATCACGTCTAGATTCTTGAAAAAACGCGATTGGGGTGGTCCTTTCACAGATTTCGTGTAGGAGGATATGAGGGACTGGAACATGGAGATTCCCATAGGAGGCAGGGGTTGCATGGGCGATCCACCCCCAAAACTAGAGGCCATAAGTGTAGGTGTGGCCAGCCACAGGAACCCTATCTAGGAAGCAGAGCTAGGTTGGAGCCGAGCGATTTAAAAAGTCATGTTAAATAACATGAAAGTGGACCATATATATATATATATATATATATATATATATATATATATTAAAAAGGATGAACTTATGTAGTTTTTTTTCTTAGGACACCACACTAACCTAGGTCATATTATGGGAGAAATCGAGATGTATATTAATATAAGTTGTGGAAATCACATCTAAGGGGATAGGGATCTTGTTGAATGAGGATGGGCTACCTAATTATTACACCTAGTAAGCATGGGAAGAGAAAATTGACTTGAAAATACTCCCTAAAGTAAATTGGGGTAAAATGAATAAAGAAATGAGCTATAATTCTTATTTTACCCACTTTGTGACACTTGTAATTATACCCTAATGCCTAATTTCACCCCATGTGTATTATAGTAGCGGGCAATGTGAAGGCCAAAAGACATTATTGTGAGGTAGTTGTTATCCTTAAGGGATTAGAAAATTGATGGTTGTATTGTGTGAGTGTGGTAATTTTTTGATAATTAGGAGTTTATTCCTTGAGCAAGAGAGTCGTCTTGGATGTGGATATATGGGAAAATGTTGATAGCTTCTCTAGCCTAGTTTCATTCAGTATATGGGCTTGGGAGTGGTGCTAACCAAGAAGGGGTAATCATGCTCATATATGCTTGGAAATTGTTTTCTTTGGGCCCTTTGAAGGCTATTACCAAGTATGATGCTCGACCACATTGGGATATTCATCATGGGATGGAGTGGTTGTAGTATCCTTGTAAATGAACGTCACTACTCATTATGATGCCTTACTAAATAAGGGTATGGATTTGGGGCTTTGAGTGGGAGTTACTGCATACCATAACCCTACAAGGTATGAGGGTTTTTTAAGTCTAGAAACCTCTGCACCATGCTATGGATGACGAGTTGGATTTTTAAACCTTGATTTGTTTTGTTGGATGGATTGGATGTTTGATCCTTTATTTCATGTATTTGATAGAGTGTGTGTTTGATAGTGGATTTTTACATCCAAATAAGAGAGAACATTTTCTTATTACTTAGTTATTTATCCTACACTATAATTGAGCTTGAACCTAGGATTTGGGTGGTTGTGTTGGTTGGGTGGAAAGAAACCTCTTGGATATAATTTCACCTTGGTTGGAATCCTAATTTTTTCATATTAGTTTGGACAATTGAATATTATTAATGAGGTGAATGACTATAGGTACCTTCCATTTCACTACTACATTTTAATATCCCTTGATGAGTTATTTTTTAATCTACTTATGATTGTTTTTTTGGATTACATATTTATGATTGAAGTATTGAATTGCTTAGATTGGATTGAGTTAAATTAATTAAAATTCAAGGAAATAAAATTTGGATTTGAATATTGGTAACAACCTCCCAGTTATCCATGTTGAGTAGGGATTTTACATGATGGTATCATATACCTAATTTCTTGCAATTAGGTGCCTCTAATTGGAAGGAAATTGTTGGAAACTCATATATTGTAACCTATAAGTAAGAAATCCTTGATGTTGAGTCAATTACACTTAAGGAATCGACTCCCAATCAAATGATTATTTATATTGGTTGATTAGTTATATTAGTTTAGAAATGTAAGAATAAACTAAATATAACTCTTATGAATTTTTATTTTCTATTCCTGTTACTTTGAATTCTTTCCCTTATTCCATTATATTTTCTTGTATGAATGCCATATCCATTAATTAAACATAGCATGAATTCCCATTCTAATATCAAATGCATTTAGTACAATAGATGGATTGAGATAGATAGACCTAGAGAGATATAAGATCTTCTTGTTCCTTACTAAAATTGTAAAATTATATATATATCAATTTCTTTCCCCCGAGGTGTATAATATTCGATGATGGCATGTACTATTAAGGAGTTATGTTATGTCAAGTCACTAGTTCGATACCCTCGACTAACCTTGTGTGTCACGTGAGGGGTCGCATTCACATGCCTAGGGTTATAGTAGTAGCAGTGAAATAGCATGATCATGTGTCACATGATTACGTGCCGGACTAATTTTTTATTTCCCTAGTCAACAAATATATATATATTTCTTGAAAATAATATGTAAAAACTTTGAATGTATCATATGTCTAATTCTAATAAAATAGTAATATTCTTCTTGCAAACAAATTGAGACAACCATAGTACAACTATAAAGGATGCAAATACCTACTACAAATCCAAAATCCATTTTCTTATAACTAGGACTATGTGTAAGTGTGTGAGTGTAAACATTTCTTTTTGTGAAAAAAATATCTTTGTTTTATTTTATGCATGAAAACAGAGTTGGGGTACAAACCCGAATCCGTAAATATAAAAAAATACCATCATTAAGTAGGATTGAATCTGAGCAAAGAAAACTTTATAGTATTTTCATTCGTTTCAAAAAACACAAGAAAGAATACACAGATGCGTTGTAATCATATGCATATAAAACCATTATATTTGAATGTAACAGAAACATGAACATGCATAAACTTAAAACCCTATGTAACAATAGAGATTTTAATAGAGATTTTAATAGTTACATTACACATTGAAAGATAAATTGACCTAGTTATATATTCCATATCTGTAACAACCCTCCGACAACTACTAGATAAGAGGTAAAACGAAGTTAAGTATTCATATGAACATATGAATAGTTGCACAATATATATAATTTTTTTTCTTTTTATTTAAAACGTATGCTAACTTAATAAAAAATTGATATGACAAATTGTTTAGCATATCATCGTATATATAAACTCCGATTAAGGAGAACAAAGAATATCCTCATTCGAACGATTAAGGACATTTACATCTAACTTTGATTATGAGCAGGGAATTTTTTTTGTTGCTAACTTGCTACAAGATACTTACATGAATTATATATTCAAAAATATATAATTGTTTAAAAGATAGAACACGGGAAGAAATGTATTGGAAGAATATTTCACGATTTTTATTTTAGAGAAATAACTAGAAATAAATTATATACATTAACCAAGGTTAATGCATCACTCTTATCAATGGCATATTAGAATTCATATACTGATTAACATTATGTAATAACATTAATTAAAAAACCCTACCATATATTATGTTATACAAAGATACATTCAATTTGAACAAAACTACAATAAAAACTTGACCAATTGTTGATGAAGTAGTCAATCTCCCCATTGACATAGTTGCACAACACTTTCCTTCTTTCCTACTAATCGAGGGATCTAACCGATACCTCCCATCCAAATGTCAGGGGTACTCTTCTTCCCCCTTATTCCCCCGAGCCACAAAGGGGCAACACACAAAAATAAGAAACAATAGCACTCGAAACTTTCCTCGCAAGGAAGAGCTTCCACCCTCTTCAAGCTTTGGAACCCAACTCTCACAAGCAAAACTTAGTCAAAATTTTTGGCAGCATAACAATACTAGCAAAGTGAGATCCACTATCCATTTCTCTCAATTCTTTTATAGATAAATTTCCATTGACACATGTCCTCATGCACAATTATTTATTTTTTAATAATTAAATTGGAGGATTATTGACCCACTACATGTGTCACACTCTCTTCAAGTTGCACATATTATTTCCCTTTTTATTTTATTTATTTAGACATTTTCCCTCACATTCCCCAATGTGTTCATATTTTTTATCTTACTTGTCCCTTAACTCCCCAATCCCTCCTAGATCTTAGTTTGAGTTGGATTATGAGTCTTGTTTTAGTTAGGATTAGTGGGATATTAACTCAAGATGCCACTCTATGTGAACACTCTATTCTCTCATGTTTTAATTATTTTTATTTATAAATACCTTTTATTTTTTCATGTACACATGTGCATCTTCCTAATTTTTAAATCTTAATCCCTCTCTTCTTAGAGTTTTATTATATCACAATTTCTTAACATGTTTAATAATTTATTTAGTCCCTCATTTAAACTTAGAATTAGACTTAGATTTATATTTAGGCTTAGACTCTTGTTAGATTTATTATCTTATAAATATTTTTTTAATTAATTATATTGTTCTAACAAGGTCTAACTATTTCATTAAGTTTTCTAGGCCATCTAGATTTTTATTGACTCACTATTTAATTATGTGACATGCCCTTCAAGACACACCTCCTTGCTTCAAGGGTGTCACTCTCCTTTGACTGGTTTTGGAATTTTTTCTGACACTTTGAGTCAACACTCCACTTGATCGACCTTATGAGAGACTAAGGGTTGTCTAAGGAATATGGATTTTGCCTTATTGCATGCCCCTTATATTTCTTCATGATCGATTGTCTCATTTTTCCCTCATGACATCGTGGAACTCTTGAACTATGTATTCACTAGCCTACAGTTCATGTCATGGAGGGAGTGATAGTAGGCTGTGACAGGGATTATGCCACACCTCTCCCTCAAATGCATGGTTGTTTTTCATGACCCCTTTACTCCCTATGTGATTCACATTAGCAAGTGTGTCCAATACTGCATCAACTGAAAAGAAAACTATCAATAACCCATATACAAAAGATATGTAATGAAATTATATTCCAATCACATGCGTGCAAAATAAATACTCAAACCAATTACAAATTCTCTCCCTGAATCAATCCAGAGTCCAAGGAAGTTCATTGATTCCATCAACATCATGAACTTGTCATGTATCCTGCACACTCAAGAAAACTCATCAATAATACTGGTCGATACACATATACATCTAGAATTATCATATAATCAAAATTACATCTTAACATAACTCATAAGAAAGGAATAATCATAATGTATCATAACTGGATAAATTTCTCATAAGTTTCCTCAAAGAATAAGTCATTATAAAATGTGCTCAGTAGAAATGGATGTTACATACACAGCCTCTTGTTTTAAACTTCATCCAAAAGTTTGTAAAATATTGATAATAGTAGAAATAAAATATATGACACGGATCTACATATATAATCTATCAAACAAATAAGGAAACTGTCGACACATCTCATATGGGTCATCCCAAGTAGCCAACTATGGACTATAAATTTCCCACTGGACCTTGACTTGGTCGACTATTCGACATCGTAGCTGTCGAGTGAGATGGTCTAGAATGCATATTTTCTCCACCATGAGAGAACCCTCATTCGACACATGCAAAGAACTCAATTCAATGACATGTGACGAATCTAAAATATAATGTTGCAAAACAAATACATGAAATACATCATGCATACACCTCAAATAATCAAACACGGCTAGTCAGTAATCCATGGGTCCTTCCCTTTCTACAACTTCGAACGACCCCATGAACCTAGGAGATATTTTATCACCCTTTCCAAACTTGATCGAACTCTTATGTGGTTTTACCAGTAAGAAAACTCTATTTCCAACCTCATAATTGCGATCAACGTGATGCAGATCAACATAACTCTTCTTCCAATATTGCAATTCTTTAATCCTTTGTCTTATTGATTGCATATGTTATTTAATTTATTGGATCACTTCTAGTATTACCATAATCCTATCCTCTAGTATGTCCTAATTCAGGGGCATCCAACACGGTTGTCCATAAATAAACTCAAACGTTACCATCTTAATCATACTCTGGTAATTGTTGTTGTATGCAAACTCTACTAATGGAAAGAAGTCTTCCCAATGATTATGTTGATACGTCACATACATCCAAATAATATCATCTAATATTTGATTCGTCCTTTCAGTTTGTCCATCTGTTTCGGGGTGATATGTTATATTAAAATTCAATTGTGTTCCCAAAGCCTATTGGAAACTAGTCCAAAACCATCCTGATCCATAATTGGATATGATCTTTCTTATTACTCCATGCAACGTCACAATATCTCTAAAAAATATATATAGCTATGTCCAACGCCTCATAAGTCGTATGCATTGGAATAAAGTGTGCACTCTTCTTCAGAGTGTCAAATACCAAAAAAAATGAATCGTGTCTCCTCACCGTTAGTGGGAATCCAAGAATAAAATCAATCAAAATGACTTCCCTTTTTTATTCAGGAATAACACATCACTATAACAATCCTGCTGGATGTCCATGTTTAGCCTTCACTTGATGGCATTCTAGAAATCTCGCCATGTAACTAACTATGTCCTCTTTCATTCCTTTCTAGAAGAATAAAGACTTAAGGTCTATCTTCATCTTCATGACTCCAGGATGAGCCATGTATACCGCTTGATGAGAATTTTCTTAAAATCAAACTTCTTAGTTCATCATTAGGCAATACGTAAATTATGTTGTTATATGTAAACAATATGTCATTGTGAAATGAATAAAATTCATACTTTAGTACCATCATGGTATCTTGTATGATCGTATCCTTAACTTCCTTGTACCAATCATCGTCAATCTGTAGAGCTAGAATATTTCTTGAAGCTTCGTATTAAGAGGAATTACATAGAATATGCATGGTCTCTGACTCAACACATCTACTACTCCGTTCATTTTTCCTTTAATGTAAGAAATATAGAAATCATATTCTCCAAGTAGTTTTTACCAACGCCTTTGTCGCGTGTTCAGGTCACTCTGAGTAAAAATATGTTGCAATCCACAGTGATCTGTCTCTAATTCAAATTTTTGTTCAATCAGATAATGTCTCCATTCTCTCAAGGAATATACAATCGCTAATAACTCCAAGTTGTGCATAGTGTTGTTCTCTTCATTTCTTCTTAATTTCCTTGAAATGTAAGAGATCACTCGACAGACCTGCATCAAAAATCTACCTAGACCTTCCTTGGATGCATCCATGCATACCAAGAATTATTTTCCCATGTCGAGAACCTTCAGTATTGGCATTGTCATTAAAAACTCCTTATGCTTTTGAATTGCTTCCATGCATTTCTCTTTCCATACAAATTTCTTGTTTTTTTTCTGCAATTTCGTAATTGGATTTGCTATCTTCGAAAAACCTCCGACAAAGTGTCGATAATAACCTGTTAACCCCATAAATATACATACTTCTTGTATGTTCATCGATGTTTTCCATTCCATAATAGCCTCTAATTTCGATGGATCCACATCAATACCTTCCCCACATATGTTATTTCCTAAGTAATGAATCTTCGATTGGTAAAAGGAACATTTTGATAGTTTCCTGTATAACTAGTTTTCTCTTAGACATTGTAAAACCAATCTCAAGTGTTCATCGTTCTCTTCTTTTTTCTGAGAATAAATTATTATATCGTCAATAAATACTTCTACAAACTTTCCCAAGTATTCCCAGAACACCCCATTCATCAAACTCAGGAATACACCTGGGGAATTCGTTAATCCAAATGGTAAAATGGTAAACATGTAGTTCCCTAATATCGTCTTAAATATGGTCTTAGGGATATCTTCCTCTTTAATTCGTAACTGATGATATCTCAATATCAAGTCAACCTTTGAAAACATCATTCACCCTTTCATCTGGTCAAACAAATCATCAATTCTTGGTAATGGATATTGGTTCTTGATCATATCTTTGTTCAATTGATGGTAGTCAATACAAAGCCTCCATGTTCAATCCTTCTTTCTAACAAAAATCACTGGCGCACCCAAAATGGTACGCTTGGATGTATAAGTCCAAAGTCTAACAACTCCTACAATTTCATTTTAAACTTCTACAATTCCAGTGTTGACATCTGGTATGGATTTTTTGCAATAGGTCCAGTTCCACGTTTCATATCTATGGTAAAATCCAATTCTCTTTCTGGCGGAAAACCTAGTAATTCCTCAAGAATACATCAGAAAATTATGATACTAAAGGAAGGTTTTCTAACCCTTCCATTTCTCCCTTGTCATTTAGCGCTAATATTGCATATAAATTACACCCCTTGAACATACTTTTCTGTAATTGTAGTGAATAAATGAACCTCAAATAAACTCCCTGGTTTCTTCCTACAATCACTCTACTCTGTCCCAAATTATCCATCAAATTTAACTATTTCATCATGTAGTTAAGTATCACATCATGTGATTCTAACCAGTCAATCCCAATCACTATTTCATAATATCCTAATATCATGACATATAGGTTTTCCTTCGTTACAAAATCACCCAAGTTAATGTTACAATCCATAAGTTTTCCTCCAAATTTCTATGTAGCTCTTGATGCCATTTATACGTATATGAACTCGTCCTGCTCGACTACATTGACCTTAATTCTCTTATTCGTTGCACTAGAAATAAATATGTTTATAGCTCTTGGATCTATCAAAATACTAAAAGTTTGATCGGCGATCATACCTGAGGTCTCAAGCACGATGGATTGGTGCTCGGCCTTGCGGTTATTCACCATTGCATGCATTTTGTAGGCCTTGCCCAAATCTTCAACTGTAGTGCATCTTGATGATCTGTCCGCTATGGCCTTATTAATCGAAAAATATCACTAGTAATGTGGATTTCCACATATCCAACATACATTCTTCGGTCCAATGCTCTCGGTCCCCAAAGTAGAAGTTGTTGGCCTAACAATCTGTGATCCTGGTCAGTTCTTCTGAATAGGGTTAAACTGTTGCTACTATTGCGGATGTTGCTAATGCTAATTATATAGTGCTCTATAATGGATCTTATGTTGAGGATTTTGTCATCGGGATGTTGAGAATACATGTCCTCTTGGCATATCATGTTTCCTAGAAGTCTATCTAGTTGTTGTCTAATGTTGTTGTTCTCCAAGTGTCATCTATGTAGTATGTCTAGAAGGAGTGCTTCCCTAACCCCCACTGTTTATATCTTCCTCAACTATGAGGGTATTCTAAGCTGCATTGTGAAACATCTGAGGCATTAGTATCTTCACCTTTGCATGGATGTTGAATTTAAGTCCAAACACAAACTTCTTGGCCTTTAACCTCTCTGTGCTCAGATGTGGAGCATATATGAGTAGCTCCATGAACCTGGCCTCATACTCCGACACCGTACGAAAACCCTATCATAAGGAATTGAACTCATTAAGTCGATTCTCAATGAACTCATCAGACAAGTACCTCTCCCAGAATCATTCCTCGAACAATTCCCATGAGACGTCTTCAACAACCATGTTTAGTTGAGGTAGGAGTCTCTTCCACCAAAGTAGAGAACTCCCTTTTAGTTGAAATATCACCATGAGGAATTTCATGTTGGAGGTGTAATCACAAAGTGCAAAGAACATTTCCATTTTATCTAATCATGCCTCGACGGATAATCCATCCGTGACACCCCAAAACTTGGGAAACTTCACTTTCTCAAGTTATTTGTGTATACTACTACTACCTGCTAGAGTGTGATATGAACCTTCAATGGGCACATATGCTTTGCCCTCATATCGATCCAAGTGGTTTATTAATTCCTCTGACATCCTCTTGAAGGATCTCATCATACTTACAACATCCCCCATAACAACCTACTCATGATCAATAGTCTTCTCCTCTCCCTGAGGATTAGATCCCTCTGGAGTGGATACTCTCAGAGGAGGCACACCTCTTCCTCCAACACCATGATGTATACCTCCCTTGCATCCTCTAACAATGATTACCTTCATGGAAAATTTCAAACTTTAGTACTAATACAACTCTACTATCAAGATACAATAGTGGATGCCATACAGGTTCGATGTCACAGCGTTGAAGCCCCTCTGATACCTTATGTAATGACCCTCCTATAACTACTTGATAAGAGGTAAAATGAAGTTAATTATTCTTATGATCATATGAATACTTGCACAGTATATATATATATATATATATATATATATATATATATATATATATATATAATTTTCTATTTTTATTTTATTTTATTTAGAACGTATGCTAACTTAAGAAACAATTGATATGATAGATTATTTAGCATAGCATCATATACTATATAAAATCTGATTAAGGATAACAAATAATATCCTCATTCGAACAACTAAGGACATTTACATCTAATTTTCATTACGAGATGAGTAAAAGTTTTGATATTCCAAGATACTCATAGGAATTATATATTCACAAATATATAGTTGTTTAAAACATAGAACACATGAAGCAATGTATTGGAAGAATATTTCACGATTTTTTTTTAAAGAAATAACCAAAAATAAATTATATACAATACCCAAGGTTAGCATATCACTCTTATCAACGGTATCTTAGAATTCGTATACTGACCAACATTGTGTAGAAAAATTAATTAAAAAATGCTACCATATATTCTATTATACAAAGATATATTCAATACTTGAACAAAACTACAATAAAAACCTGATCAACCATTGATGAAGTAGTCGATCTCCCAATTGACGTAGTTTCACAACAATCGCTTTCTTTCTTGCTAATCAAGTGACCTCACCGATACCTCCTTGCCAAACGTTAGGGGTAGTCTTATTCCCCCTTATCCCCCCGAGTCAGAAAGGGGCCACACACAAAAATGAAAAACAATAGCACCCAAAACTTACCTCGCAATGAAGATATTCCACTTTCTTCAAGCTTTGGAACATAACTCTCACAAGTAAAACTTAGTCCAAAATTTTGGTAGGATAACAGTACTAGCAAAGTGAGATCCCATCTCCCTTTCTCTCAATTCGTTTATAGATAACTTTCCATTAACACATGTCTTCATGTACAATCATCTACCTTTTAATAATTAAATTAGATAATTATTCACCCGCTACATGTGTCACATTCTCCCCAAATTGCACATGTTATATCCCTTATTTATTTATTTTTTTAGGAATTTTCCCTCACAATCCTCAATGTGTTCCTAGTTTTTTCTCTTAATTGTCCCTTAGTTCCCCAATCCCTCATTTAATTTTTGTTCCCTATCTAGATCTTAGTTTGAATTGTATTAGGAGTCTTCTTTTAGTTAGGATTAGTGGATATTTACTCAAGCTACTACTTATGTAAACACTTTATTCTCTCATGTTTTAATTCTTTTATTTATAAATCCACTTTATTATTATCATGCACACATGTGCATCTTCATAATTTTTAAATATTAATCCCTCTTTCCTTAGATTTTAATTATATCTCAATTCCTTAACTTGTTTAATAATTTATTTAGTACCTCAGTTAAACTCAGACTTAGACTTAGGTTTATATTTAGGCTTACACTCTTGTTAGATTTCTTAGCTTATAAATAATTTTTTAATTAATTTTGTTGTTCTAACAAGGTCTAACCATTTCATTAAGTTTTCTATCCCATCTAGATTTTTATTGACTCACTATTTAATCATGAGATGTGCCCTTCAAGATACACCCCCATGCTCCAAGGGTACCTGTTATCGTATAGTTTGTAGCTAGGTCAAATGGCTAGAAGGTAGAGCCCAAACTGGCGTAACAAGAACCTACCCCACCCAATGTCACCACAATGGGGAGGTTATTTCTATTTAGGGAGGTTATTCCAGGGGAGACGTCCCCAGTAACCTGGGGTTTTGAAGAGGCCAAAGTATAAAGGTCAAAGTAAAAGTTCCTCCTCACAGGTTACCACCAAGATCTGATAGTCCGGCTAAACAACCAATAATGAAGTGTAGCGCCAAATGAGAACACCTGCCCGGAACAAGACAATATCAAAACAATATATGCAAGCTATAATTCAATAGGTTAGTACTTCATATAACTATCTGATGTCAATAGATCAGCAATTATTACAATAGATATCAATGAGATCAGTGTTTATCAATATAGCAGTGGAAAAATATCAATTCATCAATAAATATTGAGATGATGTAGCCAACAATGTATTGAATCAATCTCTTACTCAATAAATGCTCTTAACCATCATCTAATTGCTTATCAGAGACAAATTTTGCATCAAGATGGAATATCGAAGAGTGACGTCAGCCTAATTAGGGTTAGTTAGTTAGTTAGGGTTTCAAATTGTAAAGGTTTTAAAAGTTGTTTGGCCACTATCACTTCAACGTTGGGGAGCTGAGATCAGTGCCTAAGGGTAAATGGATTCAATTAAAGAGAGGGCACAAAGGTTGAAGGGAATAGGCTAAGGACTAGAGGGAAGGGTTCTAAGGTGTTGCAATGGTAGGGTCATAGAATCAAAACCCTAGGGGAAAGAGGCTCACTCTGGTGTTGCTTAAGAAATGCCTCGTGCTCTTTCCTCCTTCCTTAGGTTAAAATTGGCAAAATGGCTAGCATAAAAGATAAGTCAAGACAAGAGAGTGAGGTGAGGGAGAGTGTTGCAATGGCAATGCCCTATAACCAAACCCTAGAAGCAGGACGACCCTAGGTGTAGATAACCTAGGCCTGGGACTTCTCCTCCTTCTTAACTCTTAAAATCATGGCTATCACAAGGGAAGAAGTAAAAAGGGTGTAGCAATGGCTAGGCTCTTCCTTCCTTCTTCAATGGCTGAAAATGTCTCTTTTAGGGGACATGAGACAACAACCTACTTGTGTGTTTGTCCCCTAGGGTTTTAAAATCAGCAAAATTTATAATAAATGCAAGAATATAAGCCTACAACCATTCAATTAAGAAGTTTTGCAAAAAAAACACTTACATATCATGAAGAAATAGCATTGCAAACCCTAGTTCTAAACCTTCCTTCAAGAGAAATGCCAAAATATGACAAGAAAATCCTTCCTTCAACAAGTGCACCTCACTTAAAATACCAAATACCCAACAAGGGAACAAAAATCATATATCACTATGAGAGTGAGTTGTGTGTTATGTCAAAATGAGGGAAAAACTCCTCAATATATACTGTATCATGACCTTTAATTAAATTTAGGTCATTAAAAATAGCCGACAAGGCTACAAACCAAAATTATACTGTTTTTACATTAAATTTTCAAATCAAATCCCTAACTGAGCATAAGAAATATGTCAAGCCCTACTGAGGGAGACGTTAGCCCCCTTTTAGGGAAAATGCAGCACAAAATGACAAAACGTTGGCCCTCTTTGGGCCTCCCAATCATTCCACATGTGCTATCTGCCCTATCAAACTGTCACACGCTCAAGGTGATGTCAATGGCTCCTAGGTGACGTCCTGGTCCATCAAAGGGAAATGTTCCACTGGAAGTGGGTCAACCCCCCTAGGCTGGGCTCAACCAAAGTGTCCCTGATGGAACATCCTTCTTCTCAGGCGCAAAAGATCGATCAAACAATATCATGTCTCTGCCCTTGATGGGGTCCCAACAACCATTGGATGGGCTCTTCGGCCCGATCAAGGTCCGAACTAATCATCTCCCCATGTGTACTGGTCCACGTGGTACTTGTCCATCGGGCATGGTCCTGCACATCAAAAACTTTGCCCTCCATGGGCTCATTAGTCACAGGGATCATAGTAATGTTAATCACGTCTCATCATTAATATTATCAGACAAATGCATAAAAATCTCGATACATCATCCAATAGCTCAAAGATATTACAAAGACCTATAATACAAGGCTGAAGAAAAGACAAGACACCCTATTGGGCTAGTATCCATAAGGAAAGGAAAGTCTCCAAGGGGTATCATCCAAACCATGTAGAATGAGGTGATATGGATGAGGGATGTCCAAACATATGGGTAGAGTGAAAGACAAGGATACATGATATTACCTGTGGGTGCCTTTGTAGAAGGCAAGATGTACCCGTCATGGATGCAAATTTTTCCAAACCCTTTCTTGCCTTTATTCTTTCTTTTCTTTATTTGCTTTTCTATTTTTATTTCAAGGACTAACTAGAGGACACTGCCTTGGCGTGGTGACCAGAGCTGACAGTGTTACCCACAAGCACTTTCACAGAGATGATAAGGTTGGCTCGTGATGAGACCCCCTTTCCCTTGGCCATGCAACCAAAGGTCATTGCCCTGGTGTGGTAACCAGATAGTGGCAATGTCATGTTGTTAGGTACCCATGAACATAATAGGCTGGCTCGTGATGGGACCTCCTATCCTCTTGGCTAGGTCTTGTTTTGTTATTTTTCTTAGGGTCCCTCTTGTTTCTTGTAGAGAATATTTTTATTGCCTTCTTGGGGATCATCTAGGCGAGGCATCTCTAGGTTTTCATTTTTATGGCTTTTATCTTTTACCAGCCTCTTTTACCTTCTAGACCTTTAGCCCCTTCTTCCCACGAGATAAGGTGCAAGCCCACAAACAGATCATCCTAATGCCCGGACTAGGGGAAAGGGATAGATGAGTGGGAGATAAGATGAAAAAGTGATGATATGATGGGAGCAGACGATGGCTCTTTAGAAATCCCCTTGGTGGCAAACCAAAACCTATGGGTATAGGCTTGCTAGGGCACCCTGTCAATCCCCTCAACAATGTTCAAGTGGGTTAATGTAAGATCCAAACAGTCATTAGAAATAAAAGGAGTAAGATGCATATATCTAAAGGTTATAATGATCAAAAGTGACACATACCATGATACCTGGACCAATTACCTCATGGAGCAAGAGTCTTCTCCGATACAAGTCCAAGCCGAAGGTGATGGATGGTTTTGCTTCTGACAAGATGAGTTTGATGAAAGAGAAGAAGGATGGGCCCTCCAGGGCCATGCTCAGGTCAATCCTACTCTCGTTACTCCATGTCTAGGACCTGTGGGCCTCGATACATGATCTCCTAGTTATCCCTAGAAATCGGGGATAACATCTGGCTCCAACTCGGGGACATGTGCTCACCGTAGAGCGCATGAGAACCTCAACATCTCTGGCATAACCTGCAAACCTACTCAACTCGATAGAGGCATCAATAACAAAGATGGGGTGGTATTGACACCCCGCATATATAGACACACACACACACACACACACATACACACACACACAGATATATATATATATATATATATATATATATAATAAAACAATCAATATGCAAGTGTGGAAGCAAACTAACATTAAATGCAAATGGTATAATACACGAAGAATGCCTACTTGTTGGCTAGATATTCGATGTAGTCAAATGACCAATGTAGCTAATCCAACCATGTCCCGCGATACCTGCCCTTGTGCTTCATCATAAACCAAAATAGTGATAAATAAAGCACAAAAATGTCATGAGTTAGAATATATATCATATCATCATAGATCTCAAATTCTAACTCATGGAGGCGGGTGGGAGGGAAAAAGTGATCCCAATACATACTCTCAGGAGAGTGCTCAATCCACCTCAAGAATGGATCATGAAAAGTAAAAGGTTCAGGAGATTGACTCAAGGAATTTGAATGTTGGATACCTTAGACGTCTTCACGACTTAAGGCCTGAGAAGGGTTTAGCAAGAGCTGAAAGGATGACTAAGAATTCCTTAAGGGGAAGCTAGAATACTGTGAAAATAAGCTTCATCTTGAGGTACTCAACTTTCCCCTAAAATCCAGAATGAGGTTTTGTTTTTTAGAAGACTTGGGATAAGGGACATGTTTCCAAACCATACCTTTAGTGACATAGCAAGGTAAAGTAATCGAAGGGAGGTAGAAAACCTTATCACAAGTATCCTGTTTTACGGAAGCAACCTCTTCTCTCTTATCAAGATCCAAGCAGAACAAAGGTGGATAAATTTCTTCATAGGATAAATCTAAGTGCTCATATGGATAGTCAACAAATTCCTCAAGGTATGACCGGAAATTATTCGAGTAGCATAGCATCAAGTCATCCTTGGGAGTTTTAATAGAGCCAGGTTCTTGTTGCCAAATGTCAAAATTATTAATAACTTCATGTGATGAATGTATAGGCAACTTTTGGAAAGGACCATCAATGTCGTAAATGGGATCATCATCATATCCAATCATATCCCATCTACGTTTCCCAACATGTATGAATTCATCAAAATTATCAACAAAGTCATTATCTTCATCATAATATGAAGGGGTTAAAACATCCGAAACTTCTTCACTTTTCACATCATAAGATAGAAAATCATTACAAATTTGGAAAGGGAAGTAACTCACCTTGCTTGCTTCTTTGTGTGTAGGAGCTTCAAGTACTCGGGTGTCTTCATTAAGTGGAAGACTTGCTTCTACATCTTCTAGTTTGTCTGAAGGCTCCATTTCTTCTTTACTGTTTGAGTCATAGAATAAGGTATCATCAAAAATTTCGAAAGGAAAATAACTTACCTCATTCTCTTCATTTTTGGCAGGAGGAATAGGATCTTGGAGAGCTTCGTCAGATGGAGGAGCGGTTACTGGTGCTTCATCCTCATAATTCACTTCTCTAGTTGTATGTTCACTGCATTCTATTGAATTATGGGAGAAGTCTTGCTCCTTTTCAAGGGGTTGGAAATATTCTTCATAAACCTCGTCTTCTATATCAGAGGATTCTTGGTATTGATCATGATACGCTTTCCTGAGATATTGTACAATCTCAGTGGTGAATGCTTTGTCATCTAAGGATACCATGAGATTTTGAAGGACATCTTCATACGTTTGGCAATGTGGCTTGGTAAAGTCTATAAACCTGCTGATGAGGTGTATGAAAGATGATATACCCTTGTCCTTGCAAGAACTCTTAAAATGATTTTGTAAGTAGGATGGTAGAGTGAGTAAGAACAATTTTATAAAAGCATCCCCTCCTCCCAAATTTATCTCGCTCAAATACTCCAAAACATTTACTATGTGAGGAGCTAGGAGGCCAAAAAACGTTGGAGAGTTGTTTATCCATTTTGTATCAAAGAAATTTGGGTATCCTTGAAAACTTATGAAATCAATACCCAGATACATTTGTTCCCAGTGTTCCATGATCCCATAACTTGGAAATATCAAATAAAGTAAGGTGGAACCTTGATAAATATTAGTGGAGTCGCCAGATAATTTGCCTGAAACTATCAAAGAAATAGGGAAAACACCCTAGTGGAGTCATGAGGTAAGCTTGTAAGATAAGGCTCTGAGGCAAGTCTTACCAAAAAGTGTCATCTGAGGATAATTGACTCAGTGTTCCCCGGCAACGGCGCCAAAATGTTATCGCACAGTTTGTAGCTAGGTCAAATGGCTAGAAGGTAGAGGCCAAATTGGCATAACAGGAACCTACCCCACCCAATGTCACCACAATGGGGAGGTTCTTTCTATTCAGGGAGGTTAGTCTAGGGGAGACATCCTCGGTAACCTGGGGTTTTGAAGAGGCCAAAGTATAAAGGTCAAAGTAAAAGTTCCTCCTCACAGGTTACCACCAAGATCAGATAGTCCGACTAAACAACCAATAATGAAGTGTAGCCCCAAATGAGAACACTTTCCCAGAACAAGACAATAGAAAAACAATATATGCATGCTATAATTCAATGGGTTAGCACTTCATATAACTATCTGATGTCAATAGATCAACAATTATAACAACAGATATCAATGAGATCAGTGTTTATCAATATAGCAGTGGAAAAATATCAATTCATTGATAAATATTGAGATGATGTAGCCAACAATGTATTTAATCAGTCTTTTACTCAATAAATGCTCTTAACCATCATCTAATTGCTTATCAAAGAAAAATGTTGTGTCAAGATGGAATATCCAAGAGTGACGTCAGCCTAATTAGGGTTAGTTAGTTAGTTAGGGTTTCAAATTATAAAGGTTTTAAAAGTTGTTTGGCCACTATCACTTCAATGTTGGGGAGCTGAGATCAATGCCTAAGGGTAAATGGAGTCAATTCAAGAGAGGGAAAAAAGGTTTAAGGGAATAGCCTAAGGACTAGAGGGAAGGGTTCTAAGGTCCTGCAATGGTAGGGCCCTAGAATCAAAACCCTAGGGGAAAGAGGCTCACTCCGGTGTTGATTAAGCAAGGCCTCGTGCTCTTTCCTCCTTCCTTAGGTTAAACTTGGCAAAATGGCTAGCATAAAAGCTAAGTCAAAACAGGAGAGTGAGGTGAGGGAGAGTGTTGCAATGGCAAGGACCTATCACCAAACCCTAGAAGAAGGATGGCCCTAGGTGTAGATAACCTAGGCCTAGGACGTCTCCTCCTTCTTAACTCTTAAAATCATGGCTAGCACAAGGGAAGAAGTAAAAAGAGTGTAGAAATGGCTAGGCTCTTCCTTCCTTCTTCAATGGCTGAAAATTTCTCTTTTAGGAGACATGAGACAACAACCTACTTGTGTGTTTGTCCCCTAGGGTATTAAATTCAGACAAATTTATAATAAATTCAAGAATATAAGCCTACAACCATTCAATTAAGAAGTTTTGCAGAAAAAACACTTACATATCATGAAGAAATAGCATTGCAAACCCTAGTTGTAAACCTTCCTTCAAGAGAAATGCCAAAATATGCCAAGAAAATCCTTCCTTCAACAAGTGCGCCTCACTTAAAAGACCAAATACCCAACAAGGGCGCAAAAATCAGATCTCACTATGAGAGTGAGTTGTGTGTTATGTCAAAATGAGGGAAAAAATTCTCAATATATATTGTATCATGACCTTTAATTAAATTTAGGTCATTAAAAATAGACGACAAGGCTACAAACCAAAGTTATATTGTTTTTACATTAAGTTGTCAAATCAAAGCCCTAACTGAGCATAAGCAAGATGTCAAGCCCTACTGAGGGAGATGTTAGTCGCCTTTTAGGGAAAATCTAGCACAAAATGACAAAATGTTGGCCCTCTTTGGGCCTCCCAATCATGCCATATGTGCCAGTTTCCATGTCAAACTGTCACACACTCAAGGTGACGTCAATGGATCCTAGGTGACGTCTTGGGCCATCAAAGGGAAACGTTCCACTGGAAGTGGGTCAACCCCCCTAGGCTAGGCTCAGCCAAAGTGTCCCAAATGGAACGTCCTTCTTCTTCTTAGGCGCAAAAGCTCGGTCAAACACTGTCATGTCTATTCCCTTGATGGGCTCCCAACAACCATCTAATGGAATCTTCAGCACCATGGGTATCGATCCACGTGGTACCTGTCCATCGGGCATGGTCCTGTACATCAAAAACTTCGCCCTCCATGGGCTCATTAGTCACAGGGATCATAGCAATGTTAATCACGTCTCATCATTAATATTATCAGACACATGCATAAAAACCCTGATACATCATCCAATAGCTCAAAGATATTGCAAAGACCTACAAAACAAGGCTGAAGAAAAGACAAGACACCCTATTGGGCTAGTATCCATAAGGAAAGGAAAGTCTCCAAGGGGTATCATCCAAACCATGTAGAACGAGGTGATATGGATGAGGGATGTCTAGACATACAGATAGAGTGAAAGACAGGGATGCATGATGTTACCTATGGGTGCCTTTGTAGAAGGCAAGTCGTACCCATCATGGATGCAAATTTTTCCAAGCCCTTTCTTGCCTCTATTCTTTCTTTTCTTTATTTGATTTTTCTCTTTTATTTCAAGGACTAACTAGAGGACATTGCCTTGGCGTGGTGACCAGAGATGACAGTGTTACCCACAAGCACTTTCACAGAGATGATAAGGATGGCTCGTGATGAAACCCCCTTTCCCTTAGCCATGCAACCAAAGGTCATTGCCCTGGCCTGGTAACCAGATCGTCGCAATGTCATGCTATTAGGTAACCATGAACATAATAGGATGGCTCGTGATGAGACCCCCTATCCTCTTAGCTAGGTATCGTTTTGTTATTTTTCTTAGGGTCCTTCTTGTTTCTTGATGAGAGTCTTTTTATTGCCTTCTCGGGGATCCCTGGGCGAGGCATCTCAAGGTTTTCATTTTTATGGATTTTATCTTTTACCAGCTGCTTTTACCTTCTGGGCCTTTAGCCCCTTCTTTCCACGAGATAAGGTGCAACCCCAAAAACAGATCATCCTAATGCTTGGACTAGAGGAAAGGGATAGATGAGCGGGAGATAAGATGAAAAGGTGATGATATGATTGGAGCAGATGATGGCTCTTTTGAAATCTCTCTGGTGGAAAACCAAAACCTATGGGTACAGGCTTGGTAGGGCACCCTGTCAATCCCCTCAACAATGGTCAAGTGGGTTAATGTAAGATCCAAGCAGTCGTTAGAAATAAAAGGAGTAAGATGCATATATCTAAAGGTTATAATGATCAAAAGTGACACATACCATGATACATGGACCAATTACCTCATGGAGCAAGAGTCTTCTTCGATACAAGTCCAAGCCGAAGGTGATGGATGTTGTTGCTACTGACAAGACGAGTTTGATGAAAGAGGAGAAGGACGGGGCATCCAGGGCCATGCTCAGGTCAATCCTTCTCTCGGTACTCCATGTCTAAGACCTGTGGGCCTCGAGACATGATCAACTAGTTATCCCTAGAAATCGGGGATAACAGTACCACTCACCTTTGACTAGTTTTGTAAGTTTTTCCGACACTTGGAGTCAACACTCCACTTGGTTGACCTTGTGAGAGACTAAGGGTTATATAAGGAATAAGGATTATGCCTTATTGTACACCCCTTAGATTTCTTCGTGAGAGACTATCTCAATCTTCCCTCATGACATCACAAACCTCTTGAACTAGGTAATCATTAAACTATAGTTCACGTCACAGTGAGAGTTCTAGTAGGATGTGACAACGATGCTACCACACCTCTCCACCAAATTTCTAGATTATGTGCATGACCCCTTTACTCCTTATGTAAATCGGATTAGAAAGCATCACCAAGCTTGCCTACACTGACAAAAACATTGTAAATAACCCATATACATAACATCCATAATTAAATCATATACAAATCACATGCGTGTAATTCAAATAATCAAACCAATTACAAATCCACTCGTTGACTCAATCCAGAGTCCAAGGAAGTTCATTGATTCCATCAACATCATGAACATGTCACGTATCCTGCACACTCAGAAAAAATCATCAATATTACATGTCGATACATATATACATCTAGAGTTATCATATAATCACAATTACATCATAACATAACTCATAAGAAATGAATAATCATAATGTATCATAACCAGATCACTTTCTTACGAGGATCCTCAAAGAATAAGTCACTATAAAATGTGCTGAGTAGAACTGGATGTTACAATATCCTCCTCGGGAAATACTTCTCCATTCTCCTTTTGAATTACCTTAAACCATTGATCATCCCTCTTAATCAAGGAAACCTCTAGGTCAACATTACACCTCCTTAAGTTAATTGCACATAGAACTCCAAGAGGCATATATGAATCCTAGACCAAGAATTTTGACCTCAAAATAAAGCCACACCCTAAATATATAAGAAAAATGTTGCAAAGAAAAGTAGAAACTCTAATTAAAATCCAAAATCCTAGAAATAAATCGCCATTTCCTTCTTTCTCCCAATTAGAACTTACCTCTAAAACGCCCAACATTTTAGAGTGGAAATGTCAAAAAGGTTGTGCCAATGCAGAGGTTAATCATTGGTGGAACCTCCTTGGCCAAGAGCTATATAGATATGGACATGGGTGAGATTTTGAATCCCTTGGAACCCATAAATCATTATGCCCTAGTGGAAGCAATGCTTTTAGAAACACTATATTTATTAAATCTATTTTTTGTAGTTTAGAAGCCTATGTGTATATGAATGGAAACCCTCCTCATATAATTTGAGTGTTATGGTATTGGTATATCCATATTTGGTGGTTTTATAAATTTATATCATGGTTTCATGCCAATTCTTTTATAAAGCATTGAAATATTTTATAATTGTCATTTCTTCGATTATTTATCTTGATATGTTGGTGTGTGTGTGTGTGTGAATAATTGATATATATTTATATATTGAAATTTCTTGATGGAGTATTTTCATGGTCATTTAAGACTACAAATACACTTGTGTGTGTATAATGGCCAATGTTGAAATATTTGAGGATTAATGAAGCCATAGATACATGTGTAGATGGAGCCGTGCAAACATTTATGCTCATTCTCTAGACATTTATGTTCATGTTATAGAACAAAACTTATCTAACATTTCGTAGAAACAACATACCTAGATGTCATTTCATGTTCCTTGTTTCAAAGATGCATAATATGAATGGAGAGATAGAAAATAGGAAAATTGTAAATTCCCATGGCTGAGAAATAAACATGCAATTATTATACCACTCATTGCATCGAGAGGCACTCTATAACCCAGTATGTGGGAGATGTTGAGGTGTTAGAATTATGTTATGTTGTGTTAGATAACACTACATTTAAATAAATAAAGTCAGCTCAATTAAAAAAATTAACAAAATATTAAAAATAAAGTTGTCTTAACTAAAAACAATACACACATTGTTTCATATTCCAAACATATACATGCACATATAATTTATCAAATTCAAAGAAATTCAAGAATATCAAACTAAGGAAATGGTGAGGAATAACAACAATGGGTAACTAAGCGAACATATCATCACAATATTGAACACAAGTTTTAGGTAAGACTTTCTCGCATATATCTATTTATCCATGGGATTGATATATGCATGATATAACATTCACTTGAGCTCTCGCATCATTGTTGTTGCAAATATTCACCTTTCCTAACTGTGGTTTATAGTTTGGTGAATTAGAGTTTGTTGTCTATGTTATGAAAATTTAACCATTAACAATCCCCAATAGTTGTGACCTCACATATGCCTAATAGTAATTTTCATGCTTACAATGGAGGAGGAGGCGCATTGCATTGATTATGTATCTAGTTCAAATTCTTTAATTAGCCCACTAAAAAATACTCAGTGTAATTTTAGATTGAGAAAGAGAAAAGTTTGTTTATGAGAAATTAAATCAAGGCTCAAAAGTTTGTAGTGGTAGCCATCATCACTTTGTATTGGACTTCCAAATGCATACATCTATAGACTCTCAAGTAAGATGGTCTACTGGCCTCATCAAATTTCCCATTTATACTAATCATTTGCTAGCACGTGGAATATCCATTATAATTTACTGATGTATTTATTACTCACAACTATACTTTTTTGGCACCATCTTCATATGAATGATAGTAACAATTAAGTTCCTCGGATGGTGTACCACCTGGAAAAAGTCCGCGGACACATGGAAACAAGCGGCCAAGAGATTTATTAACCCCGACCACCAACCCACAACCATTAACTATCGCATGGCTCACACCATGAGGACAGTGATCGTAGTGTGCCTAGACAGCCAAGCTGGGTTAATGGTCGCACGAGCAAGCCAAAGCAGGTGTACCAGGCCTAGGATGGCTATTAAATCAACTCCAATGGATAGGGGGGCTGTCAACTCATGGGGGTGTGGTAATAAATAGGCATTTTCCCTGGTGCATTATTCCATTTTCCCTCCACCCTGGTTCATGCTCTTCGGCTCTTCTGAGCGCTTCTGCATCATCTTCCTCTATGCATTTTTCTTGGGTGCTCTCTCCTCTTACCCACCTATCACCCCAGGCCTTAGTTTTGTTGTCTTTTTCAATTGTGTTGGCTCTGATGCCCTCTTTCTGCTCCACTCGCTTAGACCCCACAAGCTTCATATCTACAAATTCACCAGTGCCTCCCTGCTCTCGGCCTTTTCAAGTTTTTCTAGGCACCATCTCACCGCCTCCCTATCCACAACCTAAGGCATCCACACTCTCCCCAACATTCCTAGAGAAATAAGGAAATCTAAGAACGGTGCACGATACTACAACAACCTCTCCAGATGCAACCGACTCTCCTCCTCCTAATTGGATCTCATTGCCCATTTTACTATCCCAAGGAACAACAATCAGAGGTCATCGGAGGTGCCTCCGTCCATGCCACATCTTCTCCATGGCTTCATCCCGGTTAAGGAGGAAGTGTCACCTTCGTGCATGTGCACCCCTCTGTCCACACCTTATTTTCTCCATGGCCTCATCCCAATTAAGGAGGAAGCACCACCTTTGTGTGCACGCATTCCTCTGGACACTAGTCTCTTTCCCCCCCCAAAACTCAATCTGTAGGACCCTTATTACGGATATGGAAACTGCATGGTGGAGGAGGAAATCCCCCTGAGATGGAAGGTGGAGGAAAACACAACGTTCTCCAATGAGGAAAACACAATGGTCTCCAGTGAGGAAAAGGAGGAGGAGCAGCCCCAACAATTTGCAAATCACCTCACAGAGTAGCACCTCCAACTTATCTTTGAAATTCATAAAAAAAAAGATGATTAGATGCACTCTCAGCGTATCCTCGACCAAAGAATGCACATTTTTTTTCGAAATAATAGAGGGCACTTCTACAGGGACTCGATGCCCAACATGCGGCCAACAATTCACCCCTGTCTACAACATCCATGGACAACCAGGCTCGTCAATGGTGTAAAGTCTCCAGGTTATTATTCTTCGTTCATTCTAGTTGCAGGCTTAATTTTTTAGTTTACTCCAGCAACAGACTAGATGGACATACAATTTTCCCGTACACTGTGCATGTAGGCTTTTTCATAGTTGGTCCTAGAGGCCACCCAAATACTGTTCATACATTTTTGTTCACACGGTTAGGATGCACAATTTTGTTAAGAAAATTTTGTTCAAACGGTTCCAGTTTATATGATGATGTGTCAAACTTTGAGCATCTAAGAGCCACTTGTTTTGATTTCCCTTCTGTGGAAAAATAGGTAGCTCACACTTGGAAATGTGTGGCTTACAGATATTATTAATACAAGGATCATCTTTTGTTTACAAAAAAAAAAGATAGTAAGAATTAAGTTATACAAATTATATTTATCTAATTTATATAAATGATATTTACATGGAACCATTGAAAGAGTAATATGGTCGAGTATATAAAGTGATTTTCCATCTCAATATCTATGAAATAATTTAAGAAAATGATCTCGATGAATAATTGTATATATTTTATATTTAAAAACAAAAAATTGGAGTAAAGGTAAAATTTGAAGTTAGGTAAAAGTAAATTTCTAAATTAGGTAAATAAAGCATATATATAATTCAGTTTGATGGTAAATTAATGTCATTGTCTTAATCACTTAAATTTGAATATGTATTTTAATAAAAGCAAGAGAAAAAATGTTACAACTAAGCATTTTGAAATGATATTTAATTAATATTAAAAAATTAAATTAGATTTCAATATTTCAATGTATTGCATTGATTTCAACAATATATGCATTGTTTTCAACATTATATGCAATGATTTCAACATTATATGTATTTGTTTTAGTGTAGTTTGTGGAAACACCATTTTAAAGGATGGTTAAAAACTAAAACACTAAAAGAAATATTTCAATACTTAAATAAAATTAGGGGCAGAAATAATGGGGTTATATTCACATTAAATTTCAATATTTCAATGTGTTTCATTGCTTTCAACAATAGATGCATTGATTTCAACATTTATTTTGTTTCATACAGGGCTACAATTACAATTGTTGAACAATAATTCAAGTTACCATGTCCTCTCTAATTATCAAATGGATGATGTGCATGTTGAATATGTAAGAAGACAAAAATGTGAAAATGTTAAACAAAAACAACAACAACAAAGATAAAAGTTAGAAAAAATGAGTGTTGAACAAAGGGAAGATCGAAGAAAGAAAAAAAGTGAAGAACAAAGTAAGGAACAACAGTTGACAACTGAAGAGCATCAACAAGAGCTAAAGAAAACATATGAATGAGAAATACCATACCAAATATAATATCGAAAAACAAAGGAAAAACAACTTAATACACAATAGAAACAAGAAGAGATAAAACAACAATTTTTAAATGACAAAGAGCTTTTAGACAAAGAAAAGCACAATGTAACATCCTGGTTTTAACCCTTATGAATTGCCAATGTATTATGTAATTATGACTTAGGCTGGTCAGCCAATAAATTTGAAAAGGGGCCAAAATGCCTAGGAATTGTGATACTTCATATACATTAATAAAATATATAATTGGTTGCAAGACCGACAAGGACAAAAGAGACAGGGGGCTATGATTCCACGAGAGAGGGGGCTTGAGGGGTTAAGCATTTTTATTATTATTTTATTTACCCATAATTGATTTTATGGAGAAAAGTGGTTGCATGAGCTTCTTGGGAGGGAGGCCACATGGCTCTTGTCTTCATGTAACTATATAAACATCCCTTGGGTGTTGTTTTGGTTCTTATTCTCCGTGGTTCTTCTTTTGTTCTTCTTTTCCTTCCTTTTTTTCTCACTCATTTTGGATATTTTGTGTGCTCTTGGGTGAGCATGGAAACAAATGGTTTGAAGAGGAGAGCCATTTCTAAATGGTTGTAATATAATTTACTGATCATTCCAGGAGGGAATGGATTCTCGTGTGCATGACCTTGATGGAAGTTCGGATAGAACTGTCCATAGATGAGAATCCTTGGAGTTTCCAGTAGGGATATTTCCTGACTAGTAGCATTGGAGGCCAGACAAAAGTGGGAGATCCTGATGGACTGCATGACAGAGGAAGGTGTTCATTTCTTTGGGTTGTGCAGGCTGAGGGGGAAAGAGAGATCGAAATTCAGATTTGCTATGAGGTTGGGAAACTTGAGAGATAGTTAGCCAATTGTTGTGTTTTTATACTTGACCTAGGACCTGTCCTTGTGGATGCATATCCATGGCTCAGGGGTGACCTTTTATTGAGATTAAAAGAACATTAGTGTCTATGGTTGGGAGGAACATCCTTGGTTTGTAGCTAGTTGGTAAAAATTTACTTGGAAAGATAAGTTCTCTCTGTGTTTTCTGTGTAATGTTTATTTCCATTGTGTATTTAATTATCTCTAATATATGTAATTTTAATGTGCATGTCTGTTGGTTAATTTTTGTGCATGGAACGTTGTTTACTATGTTATGTTGTAGCAGGGATCTTGTCTTATTCATGTGGTTTTCATGCCTCTTTTATTAATGAGAAGTCGTTTTATTTCGAGATAAGTTCATAGAATTGAGTCTTGGGACTGCAACATGCCCCCCTGCTGGTGGATGGGTGTGTTGCATCCTGTTTAAGTAGCGTAGCTAGGCCTGTGGGTGGTTGGTTATGTTACAAAATGGTATTAGAGATACTGGTTGAAACATCGAGCCCTTATGGGATGGATCTGTTGGTCAGAGTCTCATGGTTGAGATAGATTTATGACCTTGAAGTCAAAAATATTAGGAGGAATGGTGTTGCAAAGTTTGTGTAGAAGCTACAACGTCAGATATCCTTTGTAAGGGATCAAAGGATCGTGACCGTCCCTTTAAAATTTGGGACCGATCGCCACTGTGGGATTAAGAGATATATGGATCGTTGGATCAGGGGGAAAGTGAACAAGGGTCATCCGATGAAGGAGACACCAGAGGTTGGGGTAAGGTTAATTCCTATCCATCAGATCTAGATTGTTGATCATCAACTATTGATTGAGGCCAAGCGCAAAAGGTAAGACTTCAAAACTTCACCGCTTCACTGATATTGGAAGGAAGGAAAATGATGAACTGTCGAAGGCTGGAGTCGCGAAGTCTCATCAGTCATTCAATCTGATAGGAGGCATAGGGGAGTATTCGTCATCGATCATGGTCACCTGATGTTGACCACTTCAGGAGTTTTCACTATGGTAGTTTTAAACCTTGTTGAATTGCTACAACCCGTAGCCCTGGAGTGTAGAAGTCCCAGAATTCTCGTTGACCGTTCGATCGAGGGAAGGAATTTGGGAGTGTTGCGAGTCATAGGATCTAGCAGTGGTAGAAGGGTAGTGAAGTTCAGGCTTTAGAAATTCGCTACTTCGGAAATTACTAAGTATGTTGCAAAGAAAAACCTTGAAGTTTCGGAGCCCTGAAGTGTTCAATGCACAAAAGTGTAAATTCGTGATGTCAAGTTAACCGTCAGATATGGAGCGGTGATTGTGGATAGTCTGTGTGGTTGATGACATGGATTATGCCACATGGAAGGGGTGCCATGTGGGGACATGTGTCACCTAGTTTTAGTACCTTTTGGATCCCGACCGGTTCATTTTTTAGTGACACATGACACATGTGCCACAGCTCCAAATCACCCTAGGTAACGTCAACATGTCGTGTCATCTTGGGGAGTATGTGAATTCAGGGGTTTTCAAATTTTCTACGAGTGAAAAGAGTCAAAGACCGAAGTCGCGAAGGCATGCAAACTGTCAATCTAAGATCCCTTCAGGACCTCTCTTGATCATTGGATCAAGCAGGAGGAGTAGGGTATGTGCTTCAAAAAATTTTCACTCTGGGGGAATTGACAGACTTGAGAAATGAATGTCCCAGAGCCCCAGAGCACTGAACTTCCAAAGTGTGTGAGGATCGTCCATCTGAATGCTTGATTAAGTATCGATGATCCAATTAATTAGTGGATGAATACGGTAAGCATTTCAAAGGATTGTCACTCCGGGGTAGTAGAATACTTGGGAATGGAAATATCACAAAGCCCCAGAGTGTTGAATTTCTAAATTGGTTGAGATTTGTTTATCTCAACGCATGATTAATTTGTAATTGCCGATATGTTTGAATCTTCCAGATGGGGGAGAAACCATCCATTCGATGGGAGATTAAATATCGACCATCTATTTTTTCTAGTGGAGTTATTAAAGGCTTCGATGAAGTGTAACCCCAGGGGAAAACATAAGTTGATAGGGGAAGATAGTCGAAGGCCAAAGTCTATAGGACTTGGTCCCAATGTCGGTCCCATGCTAATGTAAAAAGGGCTTGGAAGTAAACTATCCCTCAGACTTGGTGTTCGCGCAAGATTCTATGTAGAAAAACACAAAGTGGGGCGATAAAGGGTGATTAAGCCTACGGTTTTGAGCCGTGGTCACATGGAACTTGGTTTGAAGGAAGCACCTTTGCAGTTTGCAATTTTTTTGTATGAGCTAAGGGGGATGAAAGTGGTTTTTCAGGGAACCCTAACTTTTATCTCTGATATCCGATTAGGGAAAGAATACAATCATTGGAAAGTTGATTCAGAGTATTTAAAGGAAAATAACATAGGATTGTTATAATATGAAGATTGAAATAATGTAATTGACAATTTTATATAATATGTATAATTCTAACCAGATGATTTCTTGTAGGTTTGTCATGATTTGAGGTATAATTAGATCAATTCTAGTCTAGGATCATATGCTAGGGTCATGGAAGCATGACAATTCTTGCAGGATTTGGATGAGGAAATCAATAGCTACAAAGAAATTAATGAACGTGGGAAAATGAGTCAATAATAGTGGAACAAAAGTGTTATTCAAAAACTGCAGGATCTGAATAAATTGTAGGTACTACAAAATTAATAACCCTCACATAGGATATGAAGCTAGCAGGTTAAATAGAGTTAACAATGGAAAGAAGGATGCCAATGCAGATAATTGGGAATTCTCTCTCACTTGAAAAGTGTCATTGTGTGAAAATGGACTTCCATTGGGAATGGTATTAAGTGTGAGAGGTACGATTTCATAGGGAAAGGTTAATGAGGTAACCTAATGGACAACTAGGAGTAATAGTATTTGATTCAAGAACATTGTAGTAGAATGATGGAACGTTTGAGCTATTTCATTCCAGGGTGTTGGAATGTCTCATAAAGGTAAAGTTGGGAATCACTACCCAAACGTAGTTGTTGAAATATTGGTTGGATTGTAGGATGGCCAAGTGGAACTCGACTGAAAAGTATTCAGACCAGGGAACCATAGTGAAGATGAGTAGAATGGCAGCACACAAGGCATAAATGATCTGAAGAAGTTCAAGGACAACCAACTAAAACATAAATAAATAAATAAATAAATAAGTGAAATGAAACAAAAATGTGCTAGAGTGCATGAAGCATGCAATGAAGTTAACATGCATATGTATTAGTAGGAATGTTGATAGTAAATGCTTGGAACATATGGATGTGTAAGTGCACATGCTTGGATATGCATATAACATGTTTGTGAACTTTGAATAGTCTATTATTATGAAATAATGTTTGAGTATGACTAATGATGGATTATCTATTCAAGAAAAATGATATAGCAGGGTTAAAGATGTGGATGTTGTTGTTGCTTATGATTTCCATATAGGTGAAAACCCATGAGGGTGGCAGGAAGGTGATCATAATGATGAAGGAGAAAGTCTGTGAGCTTCTATAAATATTAGTTGATCGGATAGAAATAAGTAGGTTGATAACAACTAGGAAGGTATGCATTTATTTTTTATTGATGCATACGTGTTGAAGGGGATTGAGGTGAGAATTCCCTCAGTTAATTTCAATATTTAAATTGATATGTAATGGCCAAAGGCCTAGAGTATGTAAATTTTCTTGATGCTAGAATGTATTTAGATAAAATGTTGGTTGAATATTATGTTATGACTGGTTATGGGATCATAATCGAGTTAATTAAGTAGACATACTCCTTCTATAACAATGAATATCAATACAGTTAGTCATGTGTGAGACCATAATATGGTTGGATATGGAATGGATATAGTGTTATATGAGTGCTCAATGGTATCTACTATATATATGATGTTTGGACTGCAACCTCTTTGCCGACACTGAAGAACACTTAAGGATTATATTCTTGGTGATGTGTTTGGGTTGAAAAAGAAGGTATCCAAATAGTTAGGCAAGCAGTAGGAAGTGTGTGGATGATGTGTTGAGTGGTTTTCCAGACCTTCCAACTCATCTTGGTGGAATGCATGACATAGTTATGTGGTATTATGTAGTCAATGCATGGATGAAATGTATAGATGTGGTCATGGGTATTGGCACATTGATTGCTATTTTATTTAGTAATTAATTGTTGCATTACGAAAATCTTGTGGTGCTGAAAATACGTAATGATGGATAGATGCATTATATGTAATATGAGTACTAACTGAAGGTGATTGGATTTTTGTTAGTTACAATTCCAAGATCAAATTTTGGAGATATTAAAAATGTTACAAGTGATATTACAAGAATTATTGAATGCAATGGGGTGAATGCATGTATATATTATATAACATATAAATGATTATGCCAGCAGCTGAAATCATGTGCATATTGCTAACTCATGGAGTTGAAAACCCTTCAGGAATTGTTATATATTAGAACAAGAAAGTTGCAGGTTAAAAAACTCTACATAATGATAAATTACAAGAAATATTTGTTGAGGAGATATAGTGATAAAACTATTTTTTGATAGAAGAAAGAAAATATTGGTTGATAATACATGTGTATGTAATGATGAGTTCATTCCAATTGATAATTGGATTAATAGAAGTGATTGAATTGTAGTTGTAAACAATTCTAAGATCACTTTGTGATTTTGTTTTGAATCGTTACAATGAAAATATATATATATATATATATATATATATATATATATATATATATATATATATATATTGTACATGAGATACTGACAATTTGTTTGGCTGAGGAATGTTGAAATTGTATGAAGAAAGGGTATTGGATATGGAAGTGTTGTAAGCCCATAAATAATACCTATGCCTATTGTTGCAACATACAAATGATTATGAGTAGAAGCTCATGTTTGGAAATTTTATTTTTCCTGTATAAAACCGTTTTGAGAATTATAATTTAATAAGTTAGTGAGAAATTGTTTTGGTTGAATGTAGTTCAAGAAACTTGTAGGTAGGATTGTCTTGAATATGGAAGGGGTGTAATCCATATGGAAGATTGGTATCTATAGTTGTATGAGACAAACATTATGAGCATAAAGCTCATGCTTGGGAAAATTGTGTTTTCCTGTATAAAACATATTTGATATTATGATCGAAAATTGTTATAGTGATATCTCATGATGATTGTAAGTGTATAATACAAATGAGATGTTGGACATGCAAGTTGGAAAGCATGGAAAATGATATTTTTGGGACATGAGAACCATGTGGTAATCCATGATCTCCCTAGAATATGTTGTGTTGTGGTAACACAAGCCAGAGAGTTTCCTCGGTTGCAACACTCGATAAAGTCTCTATAAATGTTATTTTGCAAGAAATATTTGGCCAAGAAAGAGGGATCGACTGAGGGACTCTATAGTAGAGAAGGGAATGCCTAGGCCTGGGCCTAGAAGTTGAGTGACCGAAAGGAAGAGTAGTTTTATAGATCTTGTAAACTATTGATTGGGATCATGCACACAATGGGTATGTCAATGGAAAACAATGAGCCAAGTTAACAAGACAACCATATGGATGCATCTCCATGAACTGCATAGATAAGTATTGTACTAGATTATGAAAAAAAAAATTACTTTTAAATTATGAACACAAATAAATACTTGATGCACAAAATTGTGAATTGACATGCTCGTTGATTAGAAATATTGTAGGAAAATGATGAATGTTGAGGAACTAGAAAAGTAGCATACTATGAGGAAGAGAAAAAGGTGATGTTGGAGCAGATAAATGACAAAGGCATGGAATGAATAAATTCGAATGGATATGTTGCAACTAGATTTCTGGAAGCCGCAACTCTGAAACTTCCTGTACGAGTGCACTGGAGCCTCCAAGAGAAGTGGAACAACCTGAGGAACTGCATCCCAGAGAAAGGGGTTCATTTTTTTGGGTTGTGCAGGGTTGAGAGGGAAGGAGAGCTTGTTGGTTGGAACTGTTGTCAGAAATATAAATTATGAAGATCATTATACATGTTTTGGGTTGGAATTACCATGGATACATGTTTAATTTTAGGCCAGAGTGCCTATGTATATAATATTGTGTTGGCTTGCTATGTGGATTAAGGCCATAGGTCCTGGATTAGTAATGTTAATAACATTTTAATGGTGTTGTGCACTGAGGAAAATGCCGAAATAAGGAGATGGGGATGTACCATCCCAATTTTAACCTTTATGAACTAAGAATGTATTATGTAATTATGACTTAGGCTGGTGAGATAGTAAATTTGAAAAGGGGTCAGAGTTCCTAAGAATTGTAATAATTCATATACATTAATAAAATACATCATTGTCTGCAAGATAGAAGAGGACAAAAGATATAGGGGGCTATGATTCCACGATAGAGGGGGCTTTAGGGGCTAATTCTTTTTATTATTATTTTAATTACCCATAATTCATTTTATGGAGAAAAGGTATTACATGATCTTCTTACGAGGGAGGCCATGTGGCTCTTGTCTTCATGTAATTATATAAACATCTTCTTGTCTTCTAATGTTCTTCTTCTCCTTCCTTTTTCCTCACTCATTCTATCTATTTTGTGTGCTATTGCGATGAGAATGGAAACAAATGGATGGAAGAGTAGATCCATTGCTAAATGGATGTAATATAATTTATTGATCATTCCAGGAGGGAATTGATTCCTTTGTGCATCAGCTTGATGACAGTTTAGATAGAACTGTCCACAACTGAGGATCCTTGGAGTTTCCAGTAGGGATATTTCCTTACCAGTAGCACTGGAGCCCTGGAGAGAAGTGGGACAACTTGAGGGACCTCAGGGAAGAGGAAGGTTTTCATTTCTTTGGGTTGTGCAGGATGAGGGGGAAAGAGAGTTGGAAATTTAGATTTGTTGTGAGGTTGGGAAACTTGAGAAATAGTTAGCCAACTATTGTGTGTTTAGAATTGGCCTAGGACCCATCCTTGTGGATTCATAGCCTCGACTTGGGGGTGACCTATTGTTGAGAGTAAAATAACAATAATGTCTATGGTAGGGAGGAACTACCTTGGTATGCATCCAGTTGGTGAATGTTTAGTTGCAAAGATAAGTGCTCTCTAAGTAATTTTTATTTTCGTTCTGTATTTAATTATCTCTCAGATATGTATTTTTAATGTGCATGTCTGTTGGTTAATTGTTGTGCATGGAATGTTGTTTACTATGTTATGTTTTAGCAGAGATCTTGTCTTATGCATGTGGTTTTCATGCCTCTTTTATTAATGAGAAGGATTTTGATTTTGAGATAAGTTCAGAGAACAAAGTCTTGGGATTGCAGCATGCCCCCCTTGCTGGTGGTTGGGTGTATTGTAGCCTATTTAAGTAGCATATCCTAGCTTGTGGGTGGTTGGGTAGGTTACACACAAGAAATGAAAACTAAAGAATGTAAAGAATAAATAAAGAAACAATCTGAATGACAAAGAAAATATTGAAAAATAAAGGAACAACAAATGATAATTGAAGAATGCCAAGAACATATAAAGTAGAAAACTGAATGACAAAGAGAATATTAACAAAGAAAGAAACAACAAATGACAACTAAAAAATGGGAATAACAAAGAAAAAAAAAATATCAATGAAAAAGAGCATATCAAAGATAATATCAACAGATAAAGGCACAACAAATGAGAACTAAAGAATGTGAAGAACAAAGAAAACAAAATTTTGAATGAATAAATGCACATTGACAAGGAAAAAAATATTCCACCAACACACACATAGATAGAGTTGATGCAAAAAATATTGAGATTGATACAACTAAAGAGATTGAAATTGAAAATAATACACCTATTCCATTTCATGATATAAATGTTTCACATCAAAAAATTTCATGATAGGATTTGATCGATTGGATCAAATTCAAATGTCTTATATTTTTGAGGAGTCATATGCTATAATTCATGTATTTAATACAAATATAGGTCAAATATGCATGAGATGTAGAAGAGAAGGAACTTATCACATATTTTCATCTCATAAACATATGGATTCAGAATTACAACCTCGAGTCCTTGAAGTGCTCACATAAGTTGAAGAGATGTTGATAGCACGTGCATCTCAAATTTTGTAGGTTATACATTCAATAGGTGTAAAATACAAATATAGAGAGCACACCATTATTTTTCCCCAAAATGTTAAATATGTTTCCATGACATAACCCCGACATATTAAATACTTAGATTTGATGATTGTTTTGTAGAAAAAGGGTTGACAAGGATATGTTTCACTTAATATCGTCATGAGAAATCGTGCTTTGGTTTACTCTATAATTTTCTTAAAAAGGAATATGGAAGATCCACCTACAAAAATGGTTGAGTTATGAAACAAATTACAAAATATTCCATATTCATGATTTGGAGAAAGATTAATTCATTTTGGAGCTATACTAAGAGCTACACGTGCATATTGGATAAGGCGTTGTGTTGAGTGATCTAACTTGATTCAGTAGATTGGGTGTCCAGTGATTTTCTTCACATTAAGTGCAACAAACATGCATTGTCCATATTTGCATAAAATAATGCCTGGTACAATTCCTATAGATGCAGGGAAAGAAAGGAAATGGAAACATCAAAATGTAATTGATAATCCTCATATTGTATCACATTATACACACTTAAGGAATATAATGTTTCAAGATGAATGTTTTTATTGTTTTCATGAAGTTATAAATTATTAGTGTTACTATGAGTGGAAAAATCATGGATCTGTACATGTGCATGGGTTTCTATGGTTAAAAAATGCTCGTAATATGGACACATTGAACTATGGTTAAAAAATGCTCGTAATATGCAAAATAATATTTTGATAGATGTGTACATGCAATGGATCCATGTGATTGACATCAGAAAAATGTTCAGGTTATAATCAATGTTGATGATCATCCTTTCTTAAAGGACACATAACAAATATTTGAATCTGATATTATGATTGATTATCAAGAATTTCTTGGTCTTTTTTTAAAGTCACATCAATTGGAATAAAAAGTCTTTCCTCTTAAAGAAGGTGGGAAAATTGGTATGTCGATATAAGGCACCATGGGATCTATTTTATTAGTGAAAACTTTATCTTGATGAGAATTGAGAAAATAAATATGAACTAAGACAAAATGATGATAGATTGAATACACACAATCGTGAAATATTGATTTTGTGGGTGGATAATGTAGATTGAAAACACATTCTTTCAATGCATGTGGTCATTAATTACATAGAACAATATGCTACCAAATTTGAAAAAGGATAAAAGTCATTAAATAATATGTTGATGTGTCTCTCTTCTATTCAAAATCAAAATGAACCAATGACACATGCATATAGGATTTTGTTGTGTGAACCCATTGTTGATAGAGATATAAGTACACATGAGACATGCCATTTTCTTCTAGAGATTCCTTTTTCTGAATGAAGCTTTCTATTTGCGGTTCTAAATGTGGGTATGAAGGTTTTCAAATGAGTGTATATTCATACATATAACGTTGAAAATGATAATTCTCTTATTGATGCATATATACATAGTGACCTGCCCATATTGAGCACCTTTAGTTGATAGATGTCACAAAATCATAATCATATGAAAAATGTCAACGTGGGGATAAATGGCTAACATAAAATAATGTAGCTATTTTCACGAGTCTCCTCTACTTAACTCAATTCCCGATGTAGAAGATGACAAGTTCCTAGAATTTTACTTGTCTAAGTTGGTTTTGTACAAGACCTTTCATGATTTATACAATGCTATAGGCCACACAACTAATGAGATAATGCATAATTGGGAAAAAATTAGATACAAACCATGGAATGTTAAAAACAATCCATTTCCTCCAATCAATCTAGTTGAGTTTGGCGAAGATAAATAAGTTCCAAGTCTACCTATAGATTCTAGGGAGAACGATTGGGAGATCTTTTGTGAATTGTATAAGAATAAATTTATAAATTACAATGAGTTTTAGATGATTGGACATAGATATCATGATGTTGAGCATAATTGGAACACAAATTTTATGGATGAAGACACTTCCAATCATGTTATACATTTAATATCTCAGAAGAAAATTTTGAGGTCCATTATTACTAACCAACTTGCAAAGTCTCATTCATTTGAAAGTCTAGGGTGGAGCAATGAAGAACAATTGTTATTATCCTTGGCTATTATAGATTAGGGGTTGATCCACTACGTATCATAATCCAAGGAATTGAAAATACAATAAATTCATATTTGATTGGAGCTATCAAAAATTCCCTTGAAAATAAGTCTCTTCTAGGGAAGATTTCATTATTTCTTGCAGCTCCTATAGGGGTTGTAGATTTCAACAATAATTAATTATGCACTTCAAACACTAGTAAAAGAGATACCATGTCTACAAGGGTCACATTTAATTAACTTATAATAAGAGATAAAGCATGTGAAATATAACCTGATAAATGAAATGAGCTTCATTGTAAGAAATTTGTTAACAAATATTGACTCTAGACTTTACGAGGATTTCCAAGAAAATGATAAAATTCCTTTTAGTGGAAGGTTAGTTATATTGGTTGGTGATTTGGAATAGTTTCCATATATTATTGATAAAACTGTATATGTATCTAAAGGTATTACAAAATATTTATGGAACTCATTAACAACAATTGTGACCCTCGATACCGTGTTTCGACAAGATTGACAAAAATTTGAGCAATTTTTGTTCATCTTTTGTTGATGAATGTTAGGGATGCAATTCCAACTATAGAAGACTGGAAGTTACGTATGAATCATACAGATACTTCTTTGGATGCTTCCATAAAATATTCCTTTGATAAGGAAATACATTTGTTTCCGTAAAATGATGATGCACAAAAATCATAATAAGCATTGTTTAATAAACCTGGATTGTCCCATTGTAGCTAGTGTTGCTACAGAAAGAAAAACAAACTAATATATGGAAATAGATAAGGGAGATATGGAAATTGAGTTGATTATCATAGTTGGAGATCAGGTGATGCTTATATCAAACATATGGATTGATGCATGACTTGTTATTGGTGTTTTTGTAGTTATATAAAAAAATTGTGTATAACATTGGAATTCCCCCCCCCCCCTAACCACCCACATATGTTTTTGTAAGATTTGATAATTATGTGGAATTTCCATGGGAATAATCATTCCCTCAAACAGTTCCTATTACACCTATTGAAAGAGGTAATAAACAACAACTTCCTTTGAAACTTTCCTGGGGATTAACCATCCATAAGTCATAAGGATTGACATTGGAGAAAGCTACTATTAATATCTGGAAGCAAGAAATGAATGATATGATGTTTACTACAATATCTAGAGTTAAATATTGGAATGGTATACAATTTAAACCTCCAATTTTACATGATCAATATGAAAAGATGGAAAAAGTAGTAGGTTTGACTATAAGAAAACTAGAAGAAGAAAGATTGATATTGATCACAATGTAAATGATTTCTAGTTAACGACATTCTTATTATTCACATTTCTCATCATTAAAAATTGTTACCTTATTTATATTCAACTAATTCCCCATGTAACTCTTGAAGTAGACTTTTGATTCATAATCTCTATGTTCTCAAAACAGTGAGGTAACTAAGTAAATTTATAACAATTAGGTAATCTTAGACATACACATATACATAATGTTGATGGTCTACAAATTTGGTGTGGCTACCCTTGATCAGAACCAACCTAGATCCATATTAACATTGTATCTATCAAGAGAGGGATAAAATCTCTTGAGGTGAAAACCTTTAACCTTTCCTCAAGTATTTCACTCTAAAAAAGGTTTGTATCTCGAGAGATTTGATTCCTCTTAGTGATATTACCCCAAGGGGGGGATATACGGGGATAAATGTATATGATATGTCCCTAAGGGAGGGAATATATGGGGTTAAACATACAAGTAATCCGTAAATGTATATGTAGGAGGGTCGGCCTAATGATAAAGGGGTCTCATGTGCAATGTGTGAATATGTATATATAGAGATCATGTATTCATTATTGTAGATATGAGAATTTTGATGTACGAATGTATTTTGATATTTGGAGGTGGTTCTCCTATTCTTTAAGGAGTTATTGTGTAACTTATCTCTCTTATCTATCTTGGAGTTGTGCTCCACACTAACATTGGTATGCATGGTGTGTACTTTTGATTTATTGTGATATCTTAAGGACTCGGTTCATAACATGCACGTTTAAGCCCATATATGCCCCTCCTTAGGGTCATATATTATACATTTAACCCCATATATATCCCCTTTGAAGTCATATCATTCAAAAATCAAGAAATCTCAGATTAATATGAATGTAGACTTGTAATTATTTTACTTCTCAAAAGTTCATATATTATTCATACTATACTTTAATAGTCATAAGAATTTCAATTTCATTGGATGGAATTTTCCTTCATTTGCATTTTTTAAAGATAATTTTAGCATAAAAACACTCAATTGAATATGTTACGTTAAATTGAAGTTTTTGAAAAGGAACACCTATAAATGTGTTGAAAAGTGATTTGATTTTAATATTTTTTGTTAGAGCGACATTACACTTTGTCAAGTGAAGTAATATTCTTATATTGTTATTACAATTGAAGTAAACACATAGCTTAAGGAGTACTACTCTTCTCAAGCAAAGTAGTGCTCTTCTTATATTTTTAATTATATTTAAACTAAATAAACATACATTGTTAAGAAATTGTGATGTCATTAAACTTTTTTGTTATTTTCTATTGATTTATTATTTAGTTTTTTATTAAAAATAAATTATTGAAAAATGAGATATTTTATATTTTATATTTTAATACAATAGAGATATTGTTACATGGATAATTCTTATATATTGGGTTAAAAAATATTATAATACATAATATAAAATTGCTATATAAAATTCAGATAAAGTAATAAAGTAAATGTTTTATAATTACACAAAATAAAAGTACTACAAATATGGTATTTATTTCCACACTTTTCATTTCTAGTCTTTTCATTTGTTCCTAAATCCATATAAATGATAATCAAATTACATTTTGAGGATTTTATTTTCATAATATTTAATAAATATTGAATTAAAATGGATAAATGTTGATGGTACATTTTTCCTTGTTATTCTCTCCTATATCTAATTTATTATTAAAAATAGATTATGGTACTATTTCATGGTAAATATTTAGTTGTTTATTCGAAAATTTAGAGTTAATTTTGTTTTTATGTCTTTTTATAAATTATTAATCTTGATTTCATATTTTAATGTCATCCAAGTTAATGATTGAGGTAGGGTTTTTTTTGGTTGGATATCTAGGGTTTAGGCATTATAGGGTGCTACATGTGCATTTCTTGTTCTTAGGTGTTTTCATATGGAGGAGGATCTACTTTAAGTGGTGGATTACTCTTATGATCTCTTGATAGAAGATGAGGTATTCTATTTCCTGAGTATTAACCCTGACCAAGACTCGTACCATAATTGTGCTAGCTCAAGTAAGGTTATCGAGGGCCCCAAGTCTAGGGAACATGCCTCCTATATGGATTTGGTCATTCCTACTTGTCATTCTACTCCTTCGGTTCGTCTATGTTAGATCCAAGGCTCTTTCTTGGAGAGTCTTCATAAGGATGTTTTCCATGAGGTTTTGGGTAATGTTTCATCCCCTTTGATCTCGTAGAACATTGATCTTGTAATCACTGGGAACCCTGGTTCAATTACTAATGAACCATGTGATAAATTTGGAGTTGGGGGTTAAGGATACATAGGCAGTAGACTATTAGAAAAACAGGACCGCGGAGCAATAAAATAAAACAAATGTAGAAACAAAACACAGAAGACACACAATACAAGAGAGACATAGATTTATGTGGTTCCCCCAGTGTGGGCTACGTCCACCAGAGAAATTGCCAGGTCCTTCCTTTATTATTATCCAGCAAATGAAGGGATACAACCTACAGCAAAACCCGCTGTAACTTCCTCTTCTTTCTCTCACAGTCTCCTCTCTCAGAATACAATATTATCCATCATACATAGCCGCAATACATTTCCCTCATAAAAGAGGGTTGCCTTCTAGGGAAAAAAACCCTAACATAATCTCTACCGTT